>AWOL01S0024535.1:0-11224 GCA_000715115.1 Nicotiana otophora | reverse complement strand
TATAATACCATCAATATACGCGAATGGAATGAATTCCACAAGAAAAGCTTCAAAATTAGACCAAAACCCGAAATTGGCTCAAACATCGCCTGTAGGGCCCACATCTCGGAACCCCACAAAAGTTATAAAATCCGAAAGCCCATCCAACCACGAGTCTACCCATACCAATTTTACCAAAATCCGACCTCAACTCGACGCTCAAATCTATAAATCTTATTTCCAAATTTTCTAAGTTCCAATCTCTGATTTACACCTCAAAATCATGTAATCTAGTCGGATTATTCGATGATGATTCAATATTATGGAGTAGAAATGATCACAAGGGACTTACCTCAAGTTTTCCTTGAAAATATATCAAAAATCGCCTCTCCCCAATCTCCAATATGTCAAAAAGGCAAATGGGACGAAGTCCGTATTTTTATAATTCTGCCCAGACATCCTCGGTTCTGCCTTGATCTTGGCCCTCGATCTTGGCTTTCAATCGAGGTCCTCGATCCTGGTCCTCGTTCCTGCCCCTCGATCCTAGTTCTTGATCCTGGTTCTCGATCATGCCTTCGATCGTGGCCCTCAACTCTAAACTCGATCATGGCTTCGATCGTGGCCCTCGACCTGAGCTCGATCTGGTCTTCGATGGTGGCCCTCGCCCCTTAGCTCGATTTGGGCTTCGATCATGGCCCTCGAGCCTGAGCTCGATCTGGGCTCACATCTGGGCTAGATTTCTGGGCAGAAGTAATTTCCAACAGAAGGAAATTGCAGCAGCTGTTCTAGTTCAATATTTTTGATCCGTTAACCATCCGAAACTCACCTGAGGCACTCGGGACCTCAACCAAATATACCAACAAGTCCTAAAGCATCATAAGAATTTATTCGAATCCTCAAATCACCTCAAACAACGCTAAAATAATGAATACACCCCAATTCAAGCCTAATGAACGTTGAAATTTCTAAATTCTACAAACAACTCCGGAACCTACCAAATCACGTCCGATTGACCTAAAATTTTGCACACAAGTCCTAAATGACATACAGAGGTATTCCAATTTTCAGAATCAGATTCCGATCCCGATATCAAAAAGTCAACCCCCCGGTCAAACTTCTCAAAAATAAAACTTTCGGCATTTCAAGCCTAATTCCTGTACGGACTTTCAAATAATATTCCGGACACGCTCCTAAGCCCAAAATTACCATACGGATCTATTGGAAACATCAAAATTCAAATCCGAGGTTGTTTACATATAGGTCCATATCCGGTCCACTTTTCTAATTTAAAATTTTCAATTATGAGACTAAGTGTCTCATTTCACTCCGAGTTCCTTCCGGACTCGAACCAACTAACCCGATATAACATAATATAGCTGAATAATACAAAAAGAAGTAGGAATTGGGAAAACAGGGTTATAACTCTCGAAACGACCGGTCGGGTCTTTACAAAAGATAACTCTGATTCAAAGATCTATTGATTTTGCTTCAAAATTTCCCAATGTTATTACTGATAGAACTCAGTTACAAAGATTTTTGGGAAGTTTGAATTATATATCACCTTTTTATAAAAATTTGTCTTGTGATTTAGCCCCCTTATATAATAGGCTAAAAAGGATTATAAAAGCTATTGGACTGATAGTCATACTATTCTGGTTAGAAATATTAAACAACGTGTTAAATCTTTACCTTGTCTGACCCTTGGTAACCCTGCATGGCAAAAGATTATAGAGACAAATACGTTCAATATTGGTTATGGAGGGATTTTGAAACAAATAAATCCCAGTAATAAGCAGGAATATTTGATTAGATTTTACTCTAGAAAATGGTCTGAACCCCAAAGAAAATACGCTACTATAGCCCATGAAATGTTAACCATAGTTAAGTGTATTTTAAAATTTCAAGATGATTTATACAATCAGAAGTTTTTGATAAAAACTGACGCACAATCTGTTAAATATATGTTTAACAAAGATTTTAAACATGATGCCTCAAAAATGATATTTGCTAGATGGCAGGCTCAATTAGCACCTTTTGATTTTGAGATTCAATACAAAAAGGGAATTGATAATTCTCTGCCAGATTTCTTATCTCGTGAATACTTGCAGGATGGAACCCCCATGGGGTAGAGGTAGAGGAAGAGGATGGGGAAGAACATCCCCACAATCCAAAGGAAGAACATCCCCTTCAGGATCGTCATACGGATCCACATCAAACTCCCCAGTTATACAAATGGGAAGAAAAAGTTTGACTAATGAGAAGATATCTCTCAAAGGCGAGTCCTCGATGGTAGGACCATCCATTCACCTGGAAGATATTTCAGAAAGTAGCCCGTTATACGCGCACTTGTAGGTATATTTGACTGCTCAAAAGCAAAGTTATACTTTTGCTTCTATTACAAAAGAGGACAATGATGATATCAAGTCCTATGAAAAATTGCCTAAAAAGAAATGATATTTCTTTTAGAAAATTCTGATATTCAGAGAAAAGAAGAACCATGGATGATATTCCAAAGGTATTTGATAAATAGATTGTATTATCCGGGTGAGTCATACAAAACCCGTTCTTATTATGAAACTATACTCACCAGTACTGGCAGTGTAGAATTTCAGTACTTTTCTGGTTATAGCACAGACGAGAACGTTTATAACATCTCAAAGATTATAATCAAACAGATTATATCTGTTGAAGATTGGGGAATATCCACGATGAAAGAAAGGCAGATAAGCCTTAACAAGTCCCCCATGTATTTTACTTATTGGGATTATATCCAGGCCTTTGATAAAGTCCTTTACTACAATAATGATAGGCATAAGCATAATTGGTTCTTTAAAGTATGTGCAAAGATATTTGCAGAGCCCATTCCAAATCGGTTCTTAAACTGCTGGTCATACCACGGTCCGACTATAAAGATTTTACCTGATCCATTTCTCATGTTATACAAAGAATGGACAAATATTTCTCCTGTTATAAATGAACTTTACCACACAGATCATATCTATTATTTAGAAAAGATTGACCAAATATATTTCTTTCTGGAATTCTCTATTCCTTGGATTCATAAATGGACTCCAGAAGTTGGATTCACCGAGGAACAAATTCTGTGTTTATATAGGACCTTTTATAACAATTTCTGGGATAAATTAATGAAGAAAGATCCCAAAATGAAGACGTTATACGGTCAAGAACTCTTGGATACCATCGAAATCAAAATCCAAGAATATTCTAGCACTCCTCAAAAAGAGAAGATTGATGATAGTTCAGTTAGGCATATTGCCAGAAAGATCTCCTTTCAAGAAGGGGATAAAAAAGAAATGATCAACGACTACTTAGAAGAAGTAAAAAGAAATTTACTTCGCTCAATCAATCAGTACGAGAAATCAGACACTTTGGTGCAAAGTGAGACCAGCAACGATGATATCGCTGATGACTCCTAACCTATAGAATCAGAGAAAATATATTATCTGAGGGAACCCTACAAGATGCGGAAGAATTCCTCCGCAAAATGAAAGAGATAGAAAAGTGACCAGTACAGTGAAGCCGCCGGACCCAGTAGCTGGACCCCACTCAATAGTAGATAAACTGTTTCAACAGTAAAAACATTGTTCATCAACAGTAGAAACATTGTTTGCACAGTAGAAACACTGTACAGGGACCCATGTGGGACCCTATTTTATTGTTCATAGATTCTTTTTCTTTTCTATTTATACTTTCATTCATTCATTCTTTCAGAGTAGAAGTCGAACCCCTCTCTCTCTAGAATTCTCTCTCTCTCTAAAGTGTAATTAAAGTTTGAAGTTTGTAACCGAAGAACAAAGTAAATAAAGTTTTCAGTTCTTCATCTCCAGGCCTTGCATCCCGGCCAAAAGGTACTGGTTTTCTTCCTTAAGTTTTTCTTCTAGTCTCTCTTCTCTGGTCGTAACTATGTCCGGCTAAGAGAATTCATATCTATGTTGAATATCTAACTTCTCTCCTATATAAACCATGAAAGCGACGACATCTATTAAAATATAAATGAGTTTTATATATAGTATTTTGACTTGGTTTCGAGATGGTTGGTACAGTCTAATATAGCACTACTCTTATTGGCTTTGCCTTAGTGGCTCCGCCTAGCCATCGATGAACCTTAGCCCGATGAATGAGTTGAAAAGGGGTCTGTCCTAATATAATACATACTCTCATTGAGCCCATGTGTCTAGCAGTTCTAACCGTGAAAGAAGATGCCCTTTTCAACTCATTTATCGGGCTAAGGTTCATGGCTAGCTAGACGGAGCCACTAAGGCAAAGCCAATAAGAGTAGTGCTATAATAATAATAATAATAATAATAATAATAATAATAATAATAATAATAAAAAAAAAATAATAATAATAATAATAAAGCCTATAAGGAGTGTTGTGGCGTGCAATCCGATCCATAATAATAATAAAGCCTATGAGGCTTGTTGCGGCATGCAGCCCGATCTATAATAATAATAATAGATATATAGCAAATATGACTTGTTGCGGCGTGCATCCTGATCCACAATATCACTCACAATACGGCTCTCAGGCCCCAACTCGGTCATCAATCTCTCCAGTCTCACGGGCTCACATATCTCATACCACCCAGCCCAAACAATGATAACATCTGATGTTCATCAATCTCTCCAGTCTCACGGGCTCACATATCTCATACCACCCAGCCCAAACAATGATAACATCTGATGTAACAATGAATGATGAACAGAGACTGAGATATGATATGCAAATAAAGAATCATGACTAAGTATATAATTACAGTTAGAGCAGATAAGTTGAAACAACAGAAATAGCCTCATTACGTCACAACCGAATAAGCATATAGCCTAAGCATGATTTCTAAGATGATTCACGGGTCATATAATTAAACAAGTAGAGAGAACATGGATGTAACAAGATATAACAGCAAAACAAGTCCGGTCATAGCCTAATCGTCAACTAGAATCATGATTTCCTTGGTGCTCGCCCACACGCTCTTCACCTAGCATGTGTGTCACCTCAATACATCTCATATAACATAGTTACCAGGGTTAAACACTCTCATATCCAAGTTTAGATATGTTACTTACCTCGAAAAAGCCAAATCCACTACCGAGCAAGCCAAACAATACTCTAGAAATGCCATCCCATGCGTATCGACCTCTGAATGGCTCGAAACTAGCCAAAAGCAACTCAAATTATCAAATAATGCTAAAGGAAACGAACTCAATCGATAAAGGTTGAATCTTTAATTGAAAGCCCAAAGTCAACCAAAAAGTCAAACTCTGGCTCGCACCTCGGAACCCAACAAAACATAAAAGAATCCGGTAACCAATTCAATTATGAGTCCAACAATATAAATTTCACTCAAATCCAACTCCGAATCGATGTTCAAAACTCAAATATTTACTTTAGGAAAATTTAGACAAAAACCCCCCAATTTCTCTTTCAAAATCACCAATTAATTACCAAAATTGAAGACGGAATCACAGAATAAAATCAATACAGAATAGAAATCACTTACCCCAATCCATGTGGTGAAAATCGCCTCCAAAATCGCCCAAATATGAGATCCATACCTCAAAATATGATAAAATGACCAAGACCTTCGAAATAGAGTACTTTAAACACTGCTCCAGAAGTACCCTTCGCGATCGTAATTCAAAAACTTTCCAGCACAGATTTTATTCATCGTGATCGCGGCAATTTCCTCACGATCACGATGAACAAATTTCCATTACCCTTCCCAAACTATTCTCACATAGCCTGTAGTATTATGGACATAACATTTTTTACAAAACTCCAAATGACAAATGTTTGATTTTCTGAAAACTAGACACAAATGGCTACAACTTTTCTTTTTGGATCATCTCCAAATTCCTTATAGATTGCAAGATATAAACTTCTGAAGTCAACTCGGTGACAGCAGAATTTCTTCTTCCTGAAGAACCCTCCGCGAACGCGATTTACACGTGCCTTTTTCCATTTTACTCATCGCGATCCCGACCAATTCATACACCCTTGTAGCCAAAAATCAGCAACTAAAAATGGCCTAGAAATGGTCTGAAACCACCTTGAAACTCACCCGAGCCTCAAATCACACATATTAACATCAAAACCACGAATCGTCGATCAAGATCAATCTCTTAAGTTCATAATCTTCAAACTTCAAACCAAGCATCTGATTCAAGCCTAACCAATCCGGAATAAATTCAAATTTTGCATACAAGTTTCAAATGACATAGCGAACCAATTCCAACTCCGGTAACAATAATTAAAACTCAATATCATCAAAGTCAACTCTCGGTCAAACTTATGAATATTCCAAACCTCCAAATTTAGAACTTTCGCCAATTAGTACCGAAACCTCCTAGAAATACCCAAATGCAAATCCGGGCATACGCCCCAGTCCAAAATCACCATCCGGACCTAACGGAACCATCAAAATTATGTTTTGGGTTCAAATATACAAAAGTCAAACTTGGTTAACTCTTCCAACATAAATCTTCAAACATGAAATTCACTCTTCCAAAATAATTCTAAATCACCCGAAAATCAAAACCGACGATACACACAAGTCATAATACATCATATGAAGCTACTCAAGGCTTCAAATAGCTGAACGAGATGTAAATTCTCAAAATGACCGATTGGGTCATTACATTTTCCCCTACTTAAACTTTTGTTCGTCCTCAAACGTGCAATAATTTCCTATCACTGTAGTTGCTCAAAAACAAACCCAGTACCGGTAAAATTCCTTATATCATATAAAACCTCGCTTAAAACCTTCGTACGATGTCGATGATGAAAGAAACACACAGAAACTCATAACTACTCATCAGACCAATAAGTCATCGAGCTCTTTCTCTCTCGTCCGACAAGAACCAAAGCCGTAATCAAATTTGATAGTATCCATTCTAGGTCCAATGACCTTATCTCTTCAAACGCAGTTGTTCTACTGACATGCGACACCAATACAACCTAAAGCCACAAATTGTGCAATTCGTGCACCAATAAGCAACCATTCAAATCTATTCAAAATAGAAATTAACTCAAATGAGAGAACCGTCCCGTAAGCTCAACAAGTACCACCACAAACTATGAACCAATCACACATTGTAGGGCCAAGACCCACGAATCTATCACAAAGGATCATATCCCAACATAACCAAGCTGCAATGTGTGTCCACGTCCAAACACCCGTCCATATGAAATACCTCAAGCCATAATGATCAAAATCAACAACCACATGCAATTCGACATCAAATACACGAAGTGCATGCCCATAACCATAGAGAAATATACAACACAATATACCATCAATAGGAAAGACCATAACCAAGGCCCAATCAGCCATTCAACACCCCAATAACCATCTAGCTCGAATTTCACCGCACGGCCAAAACAAAAATGCATCTAATATGCAAGTAACCGATAGATCACAACCCATTGTAGCATAGATGAGTAAAACATAGAACATATCAGATACGAATAAGATCAATTCTAACCGAATGGAAAATCTCTCAACAATAGGAGTTCGGAGTCGTCCAATCCGACCCGGTGTAGAATACACATCCTCATTAGGTCTACCAATGAGCCCCCAAATCAACCCTGGTCATCCACAAAAAGATAAATAACCCTCCGAAAGTCAACAAAGACCTAACCATGACACATACTACCATCTGGCTAACTTTGGCCAGATCTTCACAGTCCACAACCACGAAATAATCTTCTTTTGAGAACTCCTAGTCTCCAAATCCATAGAACACACGAAACACCATAGCTGATCCCAACTCCATCACTCGAATGTCTAACGTATCTATCATACACGATCATCCCACGAGGAATACTTCTATAATTCTACTGTGCCACATAGCAAAAATCTGAATATCAGCAGTCGATCAACCAGACGAGTATCGCAATACCAATGAAGCATCTATAAGTCAAAATGCAGTGCGCTTTCTGAATGTACACTCTTCTCAGGTAATAACAAATAGTACCAACATTTTTCTCACCTTCTGAAATCGCCTCTGCTGCATAAACTCATGAACTTCCTTTTGAAACTGAACCATATAGTTGCACATGCAAATCCCAATCTCACACCACGCACCGCCCCTCATGCTGGTAGGAAATATCCATCTCAAACCAAGGTAGAAACCATCAAGAACTCTTTGAAACCTATTTACACATAACCAAGCCATCAGAACTGAATCTCTCTAACTCAACCAAGTCACGTAGGTTGCCAAACCCAAGAGTATTGCCGCAAAAAACCTATAGAGTATCACCGCATCATAAGTACAAAAAGAACCAATCATATCCATTATCGTGCTGATCCAACCTACTACCAAGTTGTCCTATTTCTTCGAGCTCCTTTTGATTTACCCTTAAGTTGACACTTCTCCTTGCCAGAACGCCAACATCCTTACCCAAAGCTCACCACAAGAGATTTTAGCATACAATTATACCTCCCTAAGGCCTATAAGTTGCTGCACTCCCTCTAAAGCACCCCAAAGGTACTACAACCGAGACATCCACTCTAAAGAGATACTAAAATGTAAAATCCATAGTAACAAAGAAATACTGCAAGTCCCGACACCATCCAATGCAAATCTCATATCTTAACCATATACAAATCCGAAAAATTCTCAATTGCCGCATATAATCTTGAATCCATTAGAACCTTCTCGAGAATTATACTTTCTGCTCAAATCTCAATTGCACTGCCCAAACGGGCCTAACGGCATGTGCCCTATAAGCACAACAATACCTAAAGAAGTAATCCACACCCCTAAGAAACCGAGTGAATCCATTTTCTTAGTACATTACATCCATCACGAACAACAACCCTAAACCATTCCCAAGACTTTCATATATCCATAAGGTATAATGCATCATGTATCTAGGAATTCCTTACTCAAGTCATATTCGAAATCAACATCTTCAAGTCATAACTGATTCACAAGTATGCCCCAAATCGAAATCAGTACAACACATAACTGTGCAATCAAATCGTCGATAACAGACCCCCCCACTCGGCTCAAAGCCATAGAACAAAACATCCGATAACTCACAATACCCATACTCTATTACTACCATAATCATGCACTGAAACTCGACTAAATCCTTCATAAGTTTATGCAACACAAACCATAAAATACCTAAAATCATCTGCTAGGCTCGCACTCATTCTCGTGACAGACAAGTCAACTTTCTCAACAAATCCAAACTCAAATCGCAACACATATAACCCAGTGGTAGAAACAAACCCTCCACACAATATCATAAGGATCATACATCCGTGGACCACCCTGCAAGAGATAGCCCACCTACTTAGCCTCAACTTGGCATTTCACTACGCCCTAACATGGCCACAACCATGATGCAATAACTAAATCTTCCTGAGTTTGCACTCATCAACAAAATATAGGAATCTACTTCATCCCATAATTAGACAACTTGAAAGATCCCTCAACACACTCACAACTCCAGACTATACAACACGTCAAGATATAAATCAAGCACCCAATAGTCCTTTCCACATCCCAAGCAAACTCTTCTAGCCACATCCAAACCGTAAGAACGCATACCGCAATCACGTCATACTCATCACATAGACATCCAACCACTCACTGATCCATAAGTCTCGCTCCTAAGGACACTACCGGATATATATGCCCAAAAGCACATGCTCACACAACTGGAACCGCCGAGCCCAAGTGTAACGACCCGGCTAATTATTTCGGGAGTTATAGCCCCTTTTCTCCCATTTCTGTTTTCCTTTATGCTCTTAAGCTCTATTATGCTATACTGGGTTAGTTGGTTTGGGTGAGGAGTGGTTTCGGAGTGGAATGAGACACTTAGTCTCTAAAATAGAAATTTAAGTTGGAAGTTTGACCGGGGAGTTGACTTTTTGATATCGGGGCCGGAATCCGATTCTAAAAATTGAAATACCTCCATTATGTCATTTATGACTTATGTGCAAAATTTGAGGTCAATCGGACTTGATTTGCTAGGTTTCGGCATCGAATGTAGAATGTTCCGACGTCGTTTCTTCGAGAATAAGTGGTATCAGATTAAGCAAAAGAGTTCCAAATTAATATTTGATTGAAGAATTAGATCCGTATTGAAATTTCTGAGCCATACCAAAAAGAATCTTCAAATTCGGACATCGTATGAGAGAGTTATGCCCATTACCGTATCAGAAAAGATTTTCCATCGCCGCGAGCGCCCAGGGTAGCCTGGGGCGCTAGTCCTGGCGTTGGGATATTTAAGGGTACTGGAAATTGCGCCACAGGCAGCGCCCCACGCTACTTGTGACACTCGAAAATGTTATAGGCTCTATAAACAGGTCTTTTGGCCATTTTTGACATAAAAATAGTTGGGGAGCTCGGTTTGGGTGATTTTCAGAGGCGAACTTCACAAATTGGACTGGGGTAAGTGATCTTAACTTGATTTGGTCTGTTATTCATGAATATAACATTATTTCCAGCACTTATTTCATGATTTGGCGGATTAGAATAGAAATGTTTCAAAAATTGATTTGAGGGTTTGAAGGCTGAATCGGAGTCGAAATTTAGAAAATTTTGTATGGTTGGACTCGTGGTTGAATGGGCGTTCATATTTTGTAACTTTTGTTGGGTTCCAAGACGTGGGCCCCACTGTTGATTTTTGAGTTAATTTCGGATTTATTTATGAAATTTGGCATTTTCATATGGAATTGATTCCTACAGCTCAAGTTGATTGGATCGAATTATTTTGACTAAGATTCGAGGCGTTTGGAGGCCGAATCACGAGGAAAAGTCTTATTGGAATAAAGAATTGCTCTGATTGAGGTAAGTAACGATCATAAATCTAGTCCTGAGGGTATAAAACCCCGGATTTCGTATCATTCTATTATTTTAAAGTGATGCACATGCTAGGTGACGGACGTGTGGGCGTGCACTCTTTGGGATTTGTGACTTGGTACGTCCCGTAGCAACTGTAAAGTTGCATACTTTGTTGAAACCATTGATACTTATATGTTTTAGAAAGATTTTCTGTAAATTGGGCTGAATGCCATGTTTGGGTCTTGCGCCAATGCTGTTTGGAGACTTAGGGGCTGTTTCTTACCATCCTCTCATTGTTTTTGGATTAAAACTTTTATACTCAATCATGGTTACACTTGATTACCGCATAACTCAGTTCTATGACTCTATTTTGATGCATATAAATGTTTTGGGCCGAATGCCCTATTTTATTGAAATGCCC
>AWOL01S0024533.1:0-19718 GCA_000715115.1 Nicotiana otophora | reverse complement strand
CACAAAACCTCCCTCGGAACTTTATCGTATGCCTTTTCTAAGTCGATGAACACCATATGCAAGCCCTTCTTTCTCTCCCTATACTGCTCCATCAATATCCTAACAAGGTGGATAGCTTCTGTAGTCGAATGACCCGGCATAAACCCGAACTAATTTTTGGAAATAGACACACTCCTCCTCACCCTTAGCTCTACTACTCTCTCCCATACTTTCATAGTATGGCTAAGCAGCTTGATACCCTGATAATTATTGCAATTTTGGATATCACCCTTGTTCTTATATGCAGGAACAATCGTGCTCCACCTCCACTCTTCGGGCATCTTCTTCATTCTAAAAATAACATTAAATAATCTAGTGAGCCACTCCAAGCCTGCGTTGTTCGTTCACTTCCAAAGATCCACCGGGATTTCATCCGGCCCAGCCGCTTTGCCCCTACTCATCTTACGCATAGCCCCTTCAACTTCATCAACTCTAATCCGCCTACAATACCCAAAGTCACAACGACTCCCGGAGAGTTCCAAATCACCTAGTACAATGCTCTTGTCCCCCTCCTCGTTCAAGAGACTATGGAAGTAGGTCTACCATCTCCGATGGATAAGCCCATCATCCAACAAAACTCTACCTTCTTCGTCCTTGATGCACTTCACTTGGTCCAAGTCACGTGCCTTCCTTTCTTGTGCCTTGTCTAATCTGAACAACCTCTTCATATATTATGAAACAAAAGCAGTACTACTACTTTTCCAAATCACAACTCAAGCTTACCGGACAAGTGACAACATGCAGTTGGCTTCTAAAATGTATAAAAATATACAGATATAAATTGAACGTGATAAGTCAATTGCCATGATTCTAATGAATCATGGTAATTAATTAAAGATTATGGTCCTATTTTTGTGTGAATTATATATAATACTCACGTTGATACATTGGTCTACAGTGATACATGTGGTTTTTTACAAAGCCGCTGCAGGATTAATCTAATTTTTTTTACTAGTTACCTATGCAAAGAGCCAAAAGAATGTCTTGTGAACAACAAAACTAACATAAGGATTCTAAACCAAGCACAAATTAGAGCAGATGGAGATTTTCGCAAGTGACTCTACAACCTGATTGGCCTCCCTAAAGAAATGAGTGATGTGAGTATCTTCTTGATCAAGAATCTGAATTGTGTCACTAATCTGCTTCAGTTTGAGATTAATCACATCTCCTTTTAACAACATATTAACCACAACTAGAGAGTTAAATTCAAGCCAGAGTTTGGTATAGCCAGTTGAGCACACAAATTGCACCAATTTATTTGCTGTTCCATCTTAATGCAATGAAATTTCTTCTTATCCCCAAAACTTGACTAAGCTCCAGCCTCCCCAAATATCCCAACAAATTATAATTGAGACAATATTAAGCAGCAATTTATAAATGTTATTCTTTGATTATGCCTTCCACTAATTCTCCCCTTCACCTAGCTTCAATAAATTGAAACTTTGAAATGCTTACCAGAGGGATCCACGATTTGAACTTATGGGTTTGAGTTTAAAATTCTTGCAACGTTCATTGATTTACTTGGTTCAAAATCTATTATATGTGTTAATTTGGCGCGATAGCAGTCCCTTCGTTACTCAAAACAATTTTTCCGATTGAGTAATTGAAAGTGTGAATTCAAACATTTTATGGCACATGAAGAGTGAAACTAAAGAAAGCCAATTTCATTCAAACTTCTCTGGTTGAGTTGCACAAATAGGATATTAATGCCATTATTTAAGTTTTAACCTCATTCAAATAATTTGGGAGTCAGAACTGGGTCATAAAGTCTTGAGTCGTCACAAGTTATGATGAAGCAAAACTTGTCTCAAGTCCTACCTAGGGCTTAAGGGGGGTTTAACCGGTCTGGTCTATACCGATACCGTTATGTCAGTTCGGTTGAGGTAAGGGATTGGGTCTAAGGGGAGAGGATTGGGAGGGGACCGATCAAAGTACTGTTAGAACCTGCCATGCTAATACTTTTAAGGTACCGAACCAGTACCGGTACTGAATCTGTCACGAATCTCAATATAGGTCGTGATGATGCCCAACGTCGCCGTTAGTCAAGCCACCGGTGAACTACCAACTTCGTTATTCCTTTTATCATTTTCAAAATCGTGAATTTTATCTGATAAAGAATTTAGTGCATTGAAATCATGGAAACTTACAATTTAAGTAGAAATAATATAATAAAAGTGTTTCAATGCTAAGCAAAACCAAAAATAAATTTTAGAACATCCCAAATTCCGGTGTCACAAGTGCATGATCATCTACTAGGAAGTATAATAACAATACAACATCTGTCTGGAATACAAGATAGACAGGATAAAGTAAATAATTATGATGAAAACTCTATGTGCTGCGAATCGTAGCATGTAATGCAGCTCATCATAAAGTCCACTCAGCAACTGTGCCTACGCGCCCAAATGACCACCTAATAAACCTGTCAAATCCTGTACATTTAGTGCATAAGTGCAGCATGAGTACATAAATCAACACGTACCTAGTAAGTATCTAGCCTAACCCCGAAAAGGTAGTGACAAGGGATCGATATTGACACTTACTAGTGGACCAGTAAATCAAATATAAATAAGTAGACAAGTGTGAAATATGGTAAGTAATCAATGAGCACATATATAAGCAAATAATACAGCCTAAAGTTGAACAGTGAACACAAAGTCCTCAAATACCGGATATCTCTCAAATGGAATATGTAATGGTCAATACCAAATCAACGGTATCTCAAGTTAGGAGAACTCATAAGTACGCAGACTCCTTATCAAGTATTTCGCACGATTCTGCAGAGGTGATCGACCCGATCCCATATGAGTATTTCATAAAACTGCGGAGGTGAACGGCTTGATCCCATAAGAGTGTTTCATAGAACTTCCGAGGTAAACGACCCAATCCCATAAGTGAATTTCATAGAACTATCGAGGCGAACGACCCGATCCCATAAGAGTATGTTACAATATCCTACCGAGGCGAACGACCAGATCCTATAAGAGTGTGTTACAATATCTTGCCGAGGCGAATGACACGATCCCATAAGAATATGAAGCGTTTATGGGTCTTTGACCCCACTCACGAATATACGTGTGAGTTATGAAATTCAAGAAAACTTTCTGATGAATATGTACAACGGGAGAAATTCGTAAGGGAGGTACAATTTCTATGGCTAATCAAGAAGCTCGTCAAATATCTAAAATAGCGAGTCCATTACTCTACGCGAGTCTAGTCTTAGGTCATAATGCGAATTAAAGCAATTAAACAAGCAAAAAAAACTCAAATAGTACAATTAAAGCATGGCGTGAGTCTAAGTCTACCCGGACATAATCATGAATTCTAGCATACGCACGGATACTCGTCACCTCATACGTGCGTAGCTCCCACAATATGTGGCACACAACTAATATAACACCTATGGGGTAATTTCCCCCTCACAAGGTTAGACAGGAGACTTACTTCGCTCTGAAGTTCCATAACCGACTCTTTCGCCTCACTAGCACCTCAAACCAATGCCCATCGATTCGAAACTAGTTAAATAATCATGAATACCAATAAAAATATACTCCAACACTCATAATTAATCAATTTATAAGAATTCTCAACTTCGCTTGAAAAGTCGACAAAGTCAACTCTCTGGCCCACTTGCTCGGATTCCGAAAATCTTCGAAGATAAACATTACCCATAATACCACGAACTCAAATATATAATTTATTCCTAATTTCATGCCCAATTTCGTGGTTAAAATCCAAAAATATCAAATTATAGGTTTTCTTCCAAATCCCATAATTTCTACAAAATTCCATGTTTAAATTCATATATATTCCATGTATTTATCTTACAACAAGTAGTAATAACTTACCTCATGATATATGGCGAACATGACCTTCAAGAATCGCCCCAAATCTCCCCATATGTGCTCCAAGAACTTAAAAGTGAAGAAAATAAGCTCAAAATCCCGAAACTAGATGTTTAATACATCTGCCAGGCCTCCTCCTTTGCGATCGCGGTCACTACCCATGTGATCACGGTTAATAAAAGTTCCAGCATCGTGTCCTTCATCGCGATCGCGGCCAAAATCATGCGATCGCGATGTACAAATTTTATTTTCTTCTTCACAGACACCCTTCAGTATAATGGCTATATCTTTTTATACAATATTCCAAATGATAAACAGTTTAAATTTTCTGAAAACCAGATTCAAAGGACTATAATTTGTATTTTTGGATCCTCTCCAAATTCCTTATAGATTGCAAGATATAAGCTCTAGAAGTCAGACCACTCTCAGCAGAAATTCCTTCTATGCGATCGCGACCCTTCCTTTCGCGATTGAGATTCACAAGGCCTGGATTGCACTTTACTCTTTGCAATTGCGGCCCAGACCTCCGCGATTGCATACCACACCTCCGACACCAATTATCAGCAGTTTCAAAAGGCCTAAAAGTGGTCAGAAACCACCCTAAAACTCACCCGAGGTTCGAGGAACCCCGTTCAATCATTCTAACAAGTTTATATACCCTATATAAACTTGTCCGAAGGCTCAGAACACAAATTACAACATTGAAACCAAGAATTACGGATCAAACTCAATTTCTTAAACTCTCTTAACTTTCAAATCTTCATCCTTCGTCGAACGCGTCCGAATCACACGAAAATATTTCGGAATGACGCCAAATTTTGCGTACAAGTCACAAATCACAATACGAACCTATTTCAGGCTCGGAATGCCAAACGGACATCAATAACACCAAAGTCTACTTCAACTCAAACTTAGAAAATTCTAAAACCTTCAAAATGCCAGCTTTTCATAATCAACGCCGAAATTCTCCCGGACCATCCGATACTTACCCGAACATACGCCTAAGTCCCAAATCATCATACGAACCTATTGGAACCTTCAAATCCCGATTTCGAGGTCCTTTACTCAAAATTCAAACATTGGTCAACTCTTTCAACTTAAAACTTCCGAATTGAGAATTTTCCTTCCAAATCAACTTCGAACTTCCCGAAATTCAAATCTGACTATATGTACGAGTCATAATACATGAAGCGAAACTATGTAAGGACTCAAATCGCTGAACGACATGCTAGAGCTCAAAATGACCGGTCGAGTCGTTACAGAACCAATACCCTTAAATTGTTTTTAATTGTAGCCATTTTTTACCATTAGCCAACAAATATTTTTTGAAATATCCGTTGGCAACAGCCAAAACGATTATTTTTGCCTCCTTATCCCTCCAATACCCTCTATCCCCTAATTTATATTTTTAACTCTTAAGTTTATTAAATTATACTTTGCACTATTTTAAAACTATAAAAACCTCATTTTGTTCTTTCATTTTTCATACAAAACTTTCTTATATCTCTAATTCTTTATCTTTAATTGTAATTAACGTTCTAGCACTCTATTATCTTGGTATAATTTTTCAACCTTCAACATCGAGTATACGTCGGCGTATTTTTACAACGACGCATCACTACTAGTTGGAGCAATTGTTTTTCCATCAGCATCAATTATACGTCGGCGTTTAATTTTTGTTATTAATTCCAACTTTTATTAATTTTACATTTATTTTTGTTATACTTGTGTTGTTATTTATTTTTATTTTTCTTATTAATTATTAGAATAGATCTTAAATTGTTAAAAACCGTGTTAATAAATTGACAAGGGGTAATGGTAGTTCTAGTAATCATAATCCTATTGATGACTTCATTCCTGCAGATGAAATACATATCTATCATGGTGTTAGTCTTAATTATCAATCACTAAATCACGATCACTAAATCACGAAGCACTACAAGCACAATATGATGATTGTGAAAATTTGAGTGAAGATGAAGGAGAAGAGAATGATAACTTAGATAAAACACCCACTAGTCCTACTCCTGCAGCTCCAACTGAAAATCAATCTTAGTTTGGAGTTGATGTTCCGTAACGACTCGCCTGGTCGCTTTAAGCACTAGTGCATCGTTCGACAGTTTGAGGCTGCGAGTAGCTTCATTTCATATTTTATGACATGTACGTGTGGTCGGAATTGAATTTCGGGAAGTTCAGAGTTGTTTCGGAATGAAAATTCTAAATTCGGAAGCTTTAAGTTGGAAGCTTTAAGTTCTAAATTCTAGATTTATCTGATTATAGTTTAAAGCTAAGTGGGGGAGCCCACCGTCCACGATTGGATTGCATGGTTATCTGCTTGTGCGGTTTCTGGTTATCGGTGCATTGGTGGATTATTTATGACTAAGGAAAGAAAACATTAGGGGTAATTCGAGCAAAGAACTTGATGAATGTGTGCTATATTTCACCTTATCGATTCACGTGCAAGTTTTTTGGGAAGACTCAGAGTTTGTGCTTATTGTGGATGTGACGTACGAGGAAAAGAATCCATTCGGTTGCTTTTGGGAGTGTTCATGTTGCTAACAGAGCATTGGAATTTAATTATAATCGGGACCAGGTCAGAGTGGATGACTCTCAATAGTGGTTCTAACGGGTTCAAGGATGTAAGCGCGGTGTCTAAGGAGTTTTGGGTTCATTGTGTGGCTGAAGACCGGGATTTTTGCAGCAGAATGTAAAGATTACTTGGGGGAATTTTCTATGTTATCATCAGGTCTGCGGGGTAGTATTGGAGAAATAAGAGAAATAACTTCGAATTCGCAGAAGGTCTTTCAAAATGGGTGTACCAGTTGGAGAGTCATTGTGCGCAGGAGGAGAGTATTAGATGGTTCATGGGTATTGAGACGATGTGATCTCGTGATTTGGGTCACTCGGGATGAGTGTTAGTTGAGTTTCGTTATGTTTTTTAGTGGAGCTACTATTATTTCTAAGGCAAGTCAAGAGTAAATTGGAAGAAGTAGGATGAGTTATTAATGGTTTGAATCAGCATGATTGTGACAATGATCAGCTCCTTCGACATGTTAACTTATACAGATGGTTTGTGGTTGTACGTGCGGGCTTGACATCCACCATAATTTGATTGATTTGGGAGGTATTTGATTCAAATGGCCTTGTTATGTGTAAATGGATCTCGGAAGAGTTATGGCAGTTTAGAGCACGACTTGAGGTTTGTATTTTTTGCGGTTATGGGAATTCAGTTGCGTGTTACAATGGTTCTTTTGAAATGAGTTAAGTGAAAGGTTTCTAGCCAATAAATTATTTATTATACTAGTAGTTCAGGGTTATGATGAATTCTTGTACTCTCGCGTAGCGGTATGATAGGTGGAGTGAGCGACATGGGAATTGGGAGTTGAGGATCAAGGTTGCGGCTCGGTGTTGATACGAATGTCACGAGCTCGGACGAGCAGGGAAGAATTCAGATGCTCAGAGTAAGCTGGCATTATCTTAGTGTCATCTGAGAACGGTGTCTTGTGTGAGAGGCATTGTGTATTGATTTGCAGATTCTTGAATTGCTTTACAAGATTTGTACAGTTGGAGGTATGGAGGTGCAGGCTTTCCTGCCTGGTGCGGAAGGTCGTGGGAGTATAACCCATGGGAAGATCGTATGAGCGTGACATGTTAGTCACTTGATTGTTAAGGATTGAAACCAAGTATGGGGTTCTGGTACTATCGCTAATGTGAGAGTTTATGCCTGAAAGGCACTCTATTCCTTTGGTTGTGGACTATGGGAGTTTGTTTCGGATTGGACGGCTGCTCGTGTGTGTCATAAATGGGGCCATTGTGGATCCTTGAAAGGTTGTTGGCCCAGTATGGGATGATCAGAATCAGCTTGAGGTCCGTTGGTGGGTCTAATGTGAATGTGTGCTCTACATCAGGCCGGATGTGTTCATTCAGCGTAGTATTTCTTATGTATGAGTCTTCGGACATTAGATGTTATTCTCGTCGTCAACTATTCCATGTAATACTCTATTGTGCTAGGTGGGTTGTGAGACGACTTGATTATTCGCACATGTGTTGTGATCCCGTGTGTCTTGTGGTGTTATAAGATCAAGATGGCTCTCGAGATGTAGGTCATTTATTGAACCTTAGTCGTGCATATGGAACTGTCAATCTCCCCAGGGTTGTATTATGCACTTAGCATGCTTGTGGTCGATATTCGGGCATTTCATAAGTATAAGCATTTCGGCTTGATGGGTGTTTCCTTATTGATTGTTATATGTGGATCGGGTGAAATGCCGCCACGAGTATATTATTTGAATCGGGTGACACGCCGCCATGGGTATGTTGTGTGGATCGGGTTATGCGCTGCAACGATGTAATGTTTGGATCGGTTTGCACGCTGCAACAGTGTCATACTTGGTTTGGGTTGCACGCCGCAACATTGAGATGTTAAGTACAGTTCCTTGTACTTATTTTGTGTACCTTGTTTCCCATCTATGAGATAGATCCATAACATCGGTTTTGGCCGTTTTATTCATTACGCGGGCTGGGTAATTCCCTGTCAAAGTTCATTCTTCCTTATGAGTCATATTCGAGTTGTAGCTTGTTGGCGCTTTGATGGTATTGCATTAGATCTTAGACGGTGTTTGAGGTGGCTTATTTCCTGAGCAGCTTGTACTGGGTGAGACGAGGTTATTGGACCTGAGATCAGTGCGATCGGATTTAAGTATGGTATATTAAAGAGAAAATATCGTTATTTAGTTCAGAATGAGGTAATGGCTTTTGTCAGGTGAAGAGACCCCATGATTTATTGTTTTGGCAGGTGGTTATGAGTTTCTACACATCTCTTTCATCGTGGCAATATTGCGATAGTTGGAAACAGGGCTTACATGTGTTATGAGGCGTATTACGGGCATCAGATTCGTGAAATTACAGCTATTGTGGTCGGAGGATGTTATTATGGGCATGCAAATTATGCGGTGCATGGTGTGATTTCAGCAAAAGTGCATGATCATGTTTTGGTATAGTGTGTAGTGATTGATGTGGTGTTCATATGTTAGAATCGGGTCTTGTGGAAAATTCCGGATGTTGGTATTTGGTTCTTAAGCTTGTTAGCCCAGGTTATAGGGAGGATTTTCAGTCTGGCTCAAGCTAATGTGCTCAAATGGGTTGTCGTGGAACGTATAGGTGCACGAAGTGTTAAACAATGATTTTGGACAACTCCGGAACAGTTCCTGGCACGTTTGAGGATGAATGTATGTTTAANAAGAGACCCTATGATTTATTGTTTTGGCAGGTGGTTATGAGTTTCTACACATCTCTTTCATCGTGGCAATATTACGAGAGTTGGAACATGGCTTACATGTGTTATGAGGCGTATTGTGGGAATCCGATTCATGAAATTGCAGCTATTGTGGTCGGAGGATGTTATTATGGGCAAACAACTTATGTGGTGCATAGTGTGATTTCAGCATAGGTGCACGATCATATTTTGGTACAGTGTGCAATGATTGATGCAGTGTTCGTATGTTAGAATCGGGCCTCGTGGAGAATTCCGGATGTTGGAACCTGGTTCTAAGGCTTGTTGGCTAAGAATAAGGAAGGATCTTCACTCTGGCTCGAGCTAATGGGCTCACGTGGGTTGTGGTGGCACGGATAGGTGCACGAGGTGTTGAACAGTGATTTTGGACAACTCCACAATGGTTCTTGGACATTAGAGGACGAACGTATGTTTAAGTGGGGGAGAATGTAACGACCTGACCCGTCGTTTTGATCTCTAGTGCGTCGTTCGGCGGTTTGAGGCCGTGAGTAGCTTCACTTCATGTTTTATGACTTGTACATGTGGTCGGAATTGAATTTTGGGAAGCTCGGAGTTGTTCCAAAACGAAAATTCTAAATTCGGAAGCTTTAAGTTGGAAAGGTTGACTAAGGTTTGACTTTTGAGTAAACGACAATCGGGATTTGAAGGTTCCAATAGGTTCATATGATGATTTCATACTTGGGCGTATGTTCGGGTTGAGTATCCGGTGGTCCGGGGGCATTTCGGTGCTTAATATAGAAAGTTGTCCTTTTGAAGGTTTTAGAATTTCCTAAGTTTTGTTTGAAGTGGACTTTGGTGTTATCGATGTCCATTTGGATTTCGAGCCTTGGAATAGGTTTGCATCGTGATTTATGACTTGCACGTAAGGTTTGGCGTCATTCCAGGATGTTTAAGTATAATTCGGACACGCTCGGCCAAGTTTAAAGTTTGAAAGTTCAAAGAAAGGTTTCGATCATCGATTCATAATTTTGATGTTGTTTGGCATGATTTTAGGCTTCGACTAAGTTCGTATCATGTTTTAGGATGCGTTGGTATGGTTGGATGGGGTCCCGGGGGCCTCGGGTGCGAATCGGATTGGAACTGTGTTGAGTTTTGGACTTAAGAAATTGCTGAAGCTTAATGCTTCTGGTGTGATCGCACCTGCGAGGTTTATGGCCGCAGGTACGAGACTGCAAAAGCAGCCAAGGGGTCGCAAAAGCGGTTATGGGTGAGTTGGGCAGTTGTCACAGGTGCGAGGAGGATTTCCGCACCTGCGAGCTCGCAAATGCAGAGTTGGAGAGGCGTGGCTGGCTTCGCAGAAGTGGATGGGATCATGCAGGCACGGAAGCACAGAAGCGAGGGGAGGGCCGCAGAAGCACCCTCGCAAGTGCGAGCCTTGGGCCACAGGTGCGGCCGGTCGAGGCATAAGTGACTTCCGCAGGAGCAAACATTTTTCCGCAGAAGCGGAGACGCAGGTGCGAAGAAGCCTGAGCAGAATATATGTTGCTCAATCAGGATTTTTGCCCATTTCACTCATTCCTCTCTTGCTTGGGCGATTTTTGGGACGATTTGGAGGAGCCAACTTCATCATCTACCTTGAGGAAAGGAACTTCTACACATTGTGAGCTAAGTACACAGGTTATATATGGATTTAAACATAGATATGGGTAGAAATTGTGGGATTTTTAGTAGAAAACCTAGAATTTGATATTTTGGATTTTGATCACGAAATTTGACATGGAATTAGAAATAAATTATATATTTGGATTCGTGGCGTTATGGGTAATGATTATCTTCAAGAAATTTCGAAATCCGGGCATGTGATCCCGAGGGTTGACCTTGTTGAACTTTCGAGCGGAGTTGAGAATTATTATAAATTGTTAAATTATACTCATTGGAGTATATTTTAATTTATTTACACATTATTTGACTAGTTTCGGATCGTTCTTCTTTGAATTGAAGAGTTGGAGAGGCAGTGGAGCCGGTTATGGAACTTCAGAGTGAGATAAGTATCTTGTCTAACCTTGTGAGGGGGAAACGACCCCTAGGTGATGTAATTGTTATGTGCTACTAGTTGTGGGAGCTACTATCACGACCCAAGATCCAACTAGTCGTGATGACACCTAACCCAACCCGCCAGGTAAGTCAATTAACAACTATCCAATTTAATGAGATTTATTGAGACAAATGAATGATAAAATAACTGAACCTTTATACATTTTCCAAGGACTTGTAGTACAAATCATGAGCTTCTAAGATGTAGAATTTACAAAGCTGGTATGAAATAAAATACATCATCTGTAGAAATATACATGAGCATATTAAAATTCTAAAGCTACCAAGATCAAGAGGCAGCTATGACCAGAACGCATGTACATCTTCAAATCCAGCTCCCGCCATACACAACAACATTAGCATCCAACATCTGCACGAAAGATACAGAAGTGTAGTATGAGTACAACCGACCCCATATACTCAATAAGTAACAAACTTAACCTTAGGTTGAAAGTAGTGATGAGCTTGGACAAGGGTCAGAGTCCAACACCAACAGCTAGGAACAACTCATAACAATATAACTAAAGTGGTATAAGTAATAACTCAAAGATATAATGCTCATCTCGTTCACTATTTCGGAAAATAGGCATGCTTTTCAAGTATAACAGTAAAACCCAAATCTTTCACCGAAATCACCAAAATATGAGTAAGTTTGTAAAACTGTGATTTTTCCCAAAACTTTCAACAGGTAAATATTTCATTATCAGATAGCATGAGTAAAGTACATCTCTATGCCTACATGTCAATGTGTATGAGAAGTCACTAATGACATAATATTGTACAAGATGAGAAAAATACATCTATATGCCTGCATGTCAGGTGTGCATGTCAAATGCAATGCAACATAGTGATAAAACCATATGCATATTCTCAGAGTATCAATTCACTTAGTCCTCCCAGTCACTCAGTCCTTACAGTCACTCAGTCCTCACAGTCACTCAGTCCTCCCAATCACTCGACACTCGCTCTCGGCACTCGCACTCAGTAGGTACCTGTGCTCACTATGGGTGTGCAGACTCCGGAGGGGCAGATCCAGCCCAAGCGCTATAATAAGCCAATCATGTCATGAATTAATAAAGCCTGTTGCGGCGTACAACCCGATCCCATAAATATCATTCACAAACATGCCCTCGACCTCACTCTGTCATCAATCTCTCCAGTCTCTCGGGCTCACAATGTCATGAAACTCATCCCAAAAATTATGATATGATGTATCAATAAATAGCAACAAAGACTGAGATATGATATGCAAATAAATGAGTATGACTGAGTATGTAACTGCAATTTCAGTAAATAACTCCACAACAGATATGACCTCAGTGGGTCCCAACAGAATAAGCATATAGCCTAAACATAGTTTCTAACATGGATCATAATTCAATTACTCTAAATAGTAGAAATCTCATGGATCAAACAAGATTAGGTAACTACACAGTACCACAGAAATAACCGATTCATAATTCACATGGTCCAAGCCCACACGCCTGTTACTTAGCATGTGCGTCATCTAATCACTAAATACACATCACGTATATTTATGAGTTCATACCCTCAACACCAAGTTTTGAAGTGTTACTTATCTCGAATAAGCCAAATCCAATACCGAGCAAGCCAAACAATAATCCAAAAATACCATCCCGTGCGTACCAACCTCTGAACGGCTCGAAACTAGCCAAAAGCAACTCAAATATATCAAAGAATTCCTAAGGAAATAATTCCAAATGATAAAGGTCGAATCTTTAATCAAAAGCCCAAAGTCAACCAAAACATCAAACCCGGGCCCGTGCCTTGGAACCCGATGAAACTCACTAAATCCGACAACCCATTTAATTACGAGTCCAACCATACTAGTTTCACTCAAATCCAACTCCAAATCGACGTTCAAAACTCAAAATTTCACTCTATGAAACTTTAGACACAACCCCCCAATTTTTTCTTTAAATTCATAATCCAATTACCAAAAATGAAGATAGATTCATGAAATATAACTAAAACCGAGTATAGAATATTTACCCCAATCCATGTGGTGAAAATTACCTCCTAAATCGCCCAAATCCGAGCTCCCCAACTCAAAATATGATCAAATGAACAAACCCTCGATATTATATGTTTCTGCCCACCTAGTCTGCCTCGTTTCTTATGCCAAATGATCCCGAAACTCGCTTTTGATGCCTCCAATAGACTCTTTGCAAAAGTCCAGTCAAGTTAGGCTTTTGCATCACTCCATTTGACCTTATAATGAAGGAGATATGTTGGTTTTAATATTTGGAAAATGTACATATTTTTAAATACGAATTCAGTGTCAATTTCGTAATTAATCTGGAAAAAATATGGCAACCCAATTCTTAGTAAACATGTCATAAATTCCTCATACGATGTCGAAACTTGATAATTCCAGTTGCTATGGTTTCACAATTACGATACAGATCTAATGCTTCAATCAAAATAGAAATTTGAGCTCATTGGCTTAATGCGGTACCATTTATGCTTGAAGAAACGACGTCGAAACATAAAAAACGAACGCAACACAACCCAAACCTATCTGAAACTCACCCGAGCCCCTCGGGACCTCGTCCGAACAAACCAAAAAGTCCCATAACATAATATGGACTTACTCGAGGCCTCAAATCACGCATAACAACATCAAAACCACGAATCGCACCTCAAATCGAACTTAATGAACATTTGAACTTTCAACTTTCAAAACTCGTGTTGAAACATAACATCAACCCCGAACTATCAAAACTCCGATCCGAGGTCAAATACTAAAAAAGGCAAACTTGGTCAACTCTTCCAACTTAAAGCTTCCTAGTTGAGAATCTTTCTCTCAAATCAATTTTGATTAATCTGAAAACCAAAATCGAAGATTCACACAAGTCATAATACATCATACGAAGCTACTCAAGACTTTAAATATCTGAATGGAATGCAAATGCTCAAAATGACCGGTCGGGTCGTTTCATTCTCCCCCACTTAAACATACGTTCGTCCACGAACGTGCCCAGAGTCATTCCAAAGTCATCAAATTTCCGTGTAACCTTACAATTCACATACTCGGGAGTGATCCCTCACCCTAATCTATTTAAGCCTACAAACACATCATAACTGAAGATCATTACCTTAACCTTAGTCTGTAAGCCTTAGAACCCAATTTCCAACATTCGGAATTTCCTATAAGACCTGAATCTCGCATCTACACACTGTATAAGTCTGAACAAGCTGTACCAAGCCATAAAAATAACCCAAGATGTAATCACATGATATACCGCATAACTTACGTACTCGTAGCAATAACTACCGACCACAATAACTGCTCAAAACAAACCCGGTACCGGTAATAAACCTCATATCAAACAAAGCCTCATTCTAAAACCTTCGCACACTGCCGATGATGAAAGAAACATGCAGAAAATCATAACCACTTTATCAGATCAACAAGTCATGGAGTTCCTTCTCGTCTGACAAGAACTTAAGCCAAATCCTAAGCCGACTTCCGATATTATTCCTCCATACATGCTGTAATCAAATATGATAGTGTCCATCCTAGGTCCAATGACCTCATCCATCACACAACCACTCAAGTGACATGCCACATCAATACAACCTAAAGCCACAAACCGTGCAATCTGTGCACCAATAAGCAACAACCCAAATGTACTCAATCATGGGAAATGACTCAAACGAGAGTACCATCCCATAAGTTCAACAAGTACCACCACAACTCAATGCTATGAACCCATCACACATAGTAGGACCAAGACACACGAATATAACACAAAAGATCATATCCCAACATAGCGTCGCTGCAATGCGTGACCTATCCAGACACCGTCCATACGAAATACCTCAAGCCACAATGCTCGAAATCAAAAACTACATGCAATTTGACATCAAGTACACGAAGCTCATGACCATAACCATGGAGAAGCGAATAACACAATATACCACAGTCCGAAAAGACCATAACCAAGGCATAATCGATCATTCAACACCCCAATAACTATCTCGCTTAAATTTTGTTATAAGGACCAAACAGAACAACACCATGTGTGAATATAACCAACAAATCACCACCCATCGTAGCATAAAAGAGTAACACATAGAACATATCAGAAAACGAACAAGCTCAACTCTAATCGAATGACTCACACCTCAACACTAATAGTTCTGAGTCAACAAATCTGACCCGGTGTAGAATGCACATCCTCATTGTGCCTACTAATAGGCCCCCAAACCAACTCCGGTCATCCCAAATGGATAAACGACCTTTCAAAAGTAGACAATGACCTAACCATAGCTCGCACTACCATCTAGAAAACTTTGGCAACATTTTCACAGTCCGCAACCCAAACACAATCTGCTTCTGAGAACTCCGAGTCTCCAAATCCATAGAACACATGAATCACCATAGCCGATCCCAAATCCACCACTCGAATGACTAACATATCTCTCATACATAATCATCCGCATGAGAAATACTTCTATAATTCCTACATGCCATATAGAAAAATCTGAACATCATATGTCGATCAAAGGCGGGTACCGCAATACCAATGAAGCATCCGTAATTCAAAACACATTGTTCCTTCTTAAATGCGCACCCTTCTTAGGCAATACCAAGTAGTAATAGCATTCATCTAGTCATCTAAAACCATCCATATTGTCTAAGAATTCATGACCTTTCCTTCAAAACTGAACTATGACCTTGCACATACAAATCTCAATCCCACACAACACACCGCATCTATCATGCCATCGTATGAAAAGCACGAGAATCTCATAATCAACTATGAGTCACCAGCAGAATACATACCCGATCAGTCAGAAACCTTTCATTTAATCCCATCCAGGAGAAAATCACAATACGCAACATGCTCCTTATGCCAGTAGGAAATATCCATCTCAAACTATGGTAGAACCATCGAGAACTCTTCAAAACCCATTTGCACATAACCAATCCATCATAACTGAATCTCTCTAACTCTACCAAGACACGCAAGTCGTCAAACCCAAGAGTATTGCCACAAAACACCTAGAGAGACTCACCACATCATAAGTACCTAAAGAACCGATCATATGCATTACCATGCTGATCCAACCTACTACCAAGCTGCCCTATTTCTTCGAGTTCCTTCCGAATTTCCCTCAAGTTGACAATTCTCTTTGCCAGAACACCACGATCCTTACCCAAAGCTCACCACCAGAGATTATAGCATAAAATCACATCGCCCTAAGGCCCATAAGCTACTGCATTTCCTCTTAAGCACCCTAAAAGTACCACAACCGAGACACCCACTCTGAAGAAACCTTCTATGAATCTAAAGCCGTTTCCTTCACCTTCCCGATACTAAAATGTAGAATCCATAATGATATAGAAATACCGCAAGTCTCGACACCATCCGATGCAAATCTCAAATTCTAGCCATACACAAGTCCGAAAAATTCTCAATTGCCACATATAAATCTTGAATCCATTAAAACCTTCTCGAGAGTTATCCACTCTGCTCAAATCTCAATTGCACTGACCAAATAGGCCGAACGACCTGTGCCCCATTAGCACGACAACACCCCAAGAAGTAATCCACACCTCTAAACAACCAAGTGAATCCTTTTCTTGGTACATTATATCCATCACGAACAACAACCCTAGACCATTTTCCAAGACTCCCATATATCCATAAGGTGTAATACATCATGCATCCAGAAATTCCTTACTCAAGTCATCCTCAAAACCAACCCCTGCAAGTTATAACCGATCCACAAGTATGCCTCAGACTAAAACCAATACAACACTTTACCATGAAATCAAATCGTTGATAGCCGACTCCCCACTTAGCACAAAGCCATAAAATAAAATATCTGATAACTCACCATACTCATACTCTATTACTACCATAACTAAATCCTTCACAAGCTCGCATGCATCCTCGTGACAGTCAGGTCAACTTTCTCAACCAATCCAAACTCAAATTGCAACACATATAACCCACTAGTAGAAAAGAAACCCTCCACACAACATCATAAGGATCACACATCTGTAGATTACCCCACAAGAGATAACCGACCTGCTTAGCCTCAAATTGGCATCTCTCTATACCCTTCTACAGCCACAACTACTACGCAATCACTTAATCTTCCTAAGTCTGAACTCATCAACAAGACATGAAAATCTACTTCGTTCCACAAATGAAATAACATGAAAGAATCTATCAAACAGCTTCATAACTCAAGACTGAATGACACATCCATAGAAATCGAGCATCCAATCGCCCTTTTAACATCTCAAGCAAACTCTTTCCGTCACATTCAAATAATCTGAACACATCCCGCAATCACATCTTACTCATCATATAGTCATCCAACCACTCGCCGAGCCACCAGTCCCATTCATAGGGACACTATTAGACAAAGAAATCCAAAACTACATGCTTATACAACTGAAACTACCGAGCCTAAGATGCGGTCCAAACCGGGCCTCAAGTCCTCAAGACTGTCCTATCACCAAACAGCGAAAACACATCTCGTACCTCATCTATAAAATCACAAGCCGTTGATACACAACTGATACCAAACGCTCACATGCGCATACAAGTACGTAGAAGGAATTCAAAGAGTTACGATTCAAGTTGAATCATTGCCGCACGATAAGGAAAGAAAGATGGAAAGTTTATCCTAAATGTACTGTAGCTTTTTGAAGATAGGTATGGACGTTATCATACCGATCCATAAGACTCTACTAGACACTTGCTCATGACTCGTAGAACCTATGAACCTAGAGCTCTGATACCAACTTTTCATGACCCAAGATCCAACTAGTCATGATGGCACCTAACCCAACCCTCTAGGTAAGCCAAATAACAACTGTCCAATTTAATGAGATTTATTAAGACAAATGAATGATAAAATAGCTGAACCTTTATACATTTTCCAAGGACTGGTAGTACAAATCATGAGCTCCTAAGATTTAGAATTTACAAAGCTGGTATGAAATAAAATACATCATCTGTTTGAAAAATACATGAACAGATTAAAATTCTAAAGATACCAAGATCAAAAGGCAGTTATGACCAGAATGTAGGTACATCTTCAAATCTAGCTCCCGCCATACACAACAACATTAGCATCCAATATCTACACGCAAGGTGCAGAAGTGTAGTATGAGTACAACCGATCCCATGTACTCAATAAGTAACAAACCTAACCTTAGGTTGAAAGTAGTGACGAGCTTGGACAAGGGTAAGAGTTCAACACCAATAGCCAGGAACAACTCATAATAATATAACTAAAGCGGTACAAGTAATAAATCAAAGATATAATGCTCAACTCGTTCACTGTTCCGAAAAATAGGCATGCTTTTCTAGTATAACAGTAAAACCAAAATCTTTTAATGAAATCACCAAAATATGAGTAAGTTTGTAAAAATGTGATTTTCCCAAAACTTTCAACAGGTAAATGTTTCATTATCAGATGGCATGAGGAAAGTACATCTCTATGCCTACATGTCAATGTGTATGAGAAGTCATGAATGACGTAATACCGTACAACATTAAAAAAATGCATCTCTATGCCTGCATGTCAGGTGTGCATATCAAATGCAATGCAATACAGTGATAAAACCATATGCATACTCTCAGAGTATCAATTCACTCAGTCTTCCCAGTCCTTCAATCCTCATAGTCACTCATTCCTCACAGTCACTCAGTCCTCACAATCACTCTACACTCGCTCTCGGCACTCGCACTCTCACTCAATAGGTACATGCGCTCATTGTGGGTGTGTAGATTCCGGAGGGGCAGATCCAACCCAAGCGCTATAATAAGCCAATCATAAATTGAATCAATAAATCCTGTTGCGGCGTGCAGCCCGATCCCATAAATATCATTCACAAACAGGCCCTCGGCCTCACTCAGTCATCAATCTCTCTAGTCTCTCGGGCTTACAATGTCAAGAAAATCAGCCCAAATATGATGATATGATGTATCAATAAATAGGAACAGAGATTGAAATATGATATAAAAATGAATGAGTATGACTGAGTATGTAACTGCAATTTAAGCAAATAACTCCACAATAATATGACCTCAGTGGGTCCCAACAGAATAAGCATATATCCTAAACATAGTTTCTAACATAGATCATAGCTCAATTACTCTAACACGTCGAAATCTCATGGATAAAACAAGATTAGGTAACTACACAGTACCATAAAAATAACCGAGTCATAATTCACACGGTGCACGCCCACACGCCTGTCACTTAGCATGTGCGTCACCTCAACACCAAACACATATCACATATATTCAGAGGGTTCATACCCTAAGCACCAAATTTAGAAGTGTTACTTACCTTGAACAAGCCAAATCCAATACCGAGCAAGCCAAATGATACTCCAAAAATGTCATCCCACGCGTACCAACCTCCGAACGGCTCGAAACAAGCTAAAGGCAACTCAAATACATCAAATAATGCCTAAGGAAACAATTCCAAATGATAAAGGTCGAATCTTT
>AWOL01S0024532.1:10505-30343 GCA_000715115.1 Nicotiana otophora | reverse complement strand
AGATGAAGGACCTCTAGATCTAGTATGATATGCTGATGATGCCAGTATGCATGAACCAACCTTAGGGAATGGGAATAAACAAAGAAAAGAAGAAAAACAAAAGGTAAACAAGTGAGTAGGGAGTATTAAAAGGATATTTACGATATTTAAACACGTATTGCGGAATTATAAATTCGCGTCCTAATTTGGGGACCTCATCATTCCCGAGGTAGGCCTAGCGACAAATAGCTTTGGAGAAAACTCAATGCCGATAACTGCGTCATTTCATTAATATGATAAATAGACCAAATCTCTAATAAAATGACAATAATTATAAAGAGTCACTAGTGGCATTTGCCTTATTACAATTAAATTCTAAAACATATCTAGAAAACATCATTCCTAATCTATTCGGTCCCAAAGGGACCTTCTCCAAGCTTGGCCTTCTTAGCCCCGTCAATCAGATTCCCCAAGTGGCGCATGTCCAACAGCAGATACGCCCTTGCTAGATGTCCTCCTTCATTGCCCTCTACGTTCTGACAATCCGAGACCCTTTTCCTCATCTTTCCCTCAAGTTCCATCAAACCCTGCTCCAAATACTCCAACCTTTCTGTTGATTTAGTAGCGATTCCCCTCCATTCATTGATTTCTTCCATGTCCACTTTATGTTGTTCCAAATGCCTGGCCTCAAATTCAAAGACCCTTTTGCGCAACCTCCTGTATTTGATTTGTGCTTCAGCAGCGTCGTCTATGACTCTATTTCTCAAATCAACCCCAGGCTTGACCTCTCCTGCTATGTCATCGACCACCCATGATGGGTAGAAGTACACATGGCTGGCATGATACCTGTCTGGCTCGATGGTATCTTTCTCCACAATATCTTTTGATGCCACATGTGCTGTGCCTTGAACTTGAATGGAATGGCATTCCCTTGGAAGTCTGCTTTGTAACGAACTATTTTGGAAACTCGTGGTATAACCTGTTTTCTCCCAGCTTGCCTCATGACTCTGATATGAGCATAAGGATAGATTCCCCTTAATCCGATTAGCACTAGATGAGGAACATCTCTCAACCTGATGATGAATTCACTGCTAGGGAACCACTCGAACATCCAATGTACCTTGTCATCAGTCAAATTGCTAAAGAAATGTACCCAGCTAACAGCGTTTCCCAGTTGTGCAAACCTGTCTGGGATAAAAGTCATTCTCTTCGGATGGTGATAAGCTATGTGGTCATTCTATGGTCGTCGCGGAAATTCTTGACGGTATTGTCCTCTTTGAAGGCGTTCCAATAACTATATTTGCAGCAACAGATTGTAACCCTCGAAATGCCTATATCCCTTTTTGCAATGGTCTAAGGCTCGTACATCTCAGCCACGATCATTGGGACAATAGTGTAAGTTTGCCCCTCAATTCCTTCCATTAGGGTCTTAGTGACTATAGCTAGGTGAGTGTCGATCCTTTCTCCTTGTATCGGGAATATCAGCATCCCCAGAAAGCAAACAATGAATACAAAAACCCGGTGGTGAGTCCAACCCAAAGAAGTGATGGCAAATTCATCGTGGTAAAGACGATATGACTTGATGTGACCATAACACTCGTAAAGGAAGTCGAATGGTATGTAATATTTCTTCAGATAGACCAACTCATCATTTTTCCTGAAACCCATCATTTTTAGGAAACCTCGAGAAGTACAGTTTTGCGGTACCAACAAGCCAGGGCTATCCCATGGGAGCCCAGCGAAGCCTCCTATTTCCTCTAGAAGGGGAGTCATTTCTTTATCACCAAAACGGAAGACGACCGTCTTCTCATCCCAGAACATGGTGGTAGCCTCAATTAACACATTGTTCGGCTGGATATCTAACAAAGAAGGTAAATTCCCGAGAACTCTTTTCACATGGTTTTTTTCACTTAGCGAGAGATTTTCCCACCAATCTAGCAACAAAGGTGGGATACTTCGAACCATGCCGAACCTGGGGACTTCGTGCCTCATTTCTGCAAAACAAATAAAGTTAGTCTTTTTCCTCTCTGGATTCGACTATTTACACATTAATGATTAGCATATCGGCACATTTTATCCAAATAATGCACATATCATGATTGTACCCATTGGGAATTTAGGAAATCCTAGCGGGCTTTGGACAAGGCTTGTCGTAGAGAGTTATTACGCGGACAGCGTTCTAACCCATACTACGTTTAGATATGATGCATGCACAGTTAATATTAGAGTGAGGGTTTCTAGAAGAGTCTAGACCGGTACCCTCAAGTGGACAACTTGAGAGGGGAAGGCACGGAACCGTCGATTGTACTGCTGATCGACTAGTTTTACTGCAAATAAGCCTTTCCAAATTTAAAAGGATGATTTAGGAAGAGCGCGGACACTCATCAAGCGCTGCTATGGTATTAATTACGCACGAGTGGAATATAACGTGGAGCATACTTTATGTAAATATAAAACAACACGTTGTCAAGTATTTTGCATGATGAAGACAATAAACGCAGTATTAATTGGAGCGTAAAGACATAAAAACAAAGGAAAACAAGGAAGAAGTTAGTTCGCGCAATGTGAAAGAATTGCAATAAAGTAAACAAAAGGGTAGGGATGGAGAAAGACATGATATAGCAAAATTTAAAACAAATGATTCGGAGCAAGTGAACATAACTGGAAAATAAAGGGAAAAATGCATATTGTAACCAAATTAGGCAAAGATTTGCATATTAATATGAATTCACATAAAGGGAAAATAGGGAAAAGGATGTACATGTAGTAATAAAAGGAAAACGAGAGCGGGATATTCATGTAACAGCAAAATAACAAAGACACGCTTATCAGAGAAGACTAATTCATATAGACCAAGTTCGCTATGGTAAGAGCCTAAAATATTTCCCCAGCAGAGTCGCCATGCTGTCGTGCCCCTCTTTCTCGCAAAATCGGGTTTCGACACATGACAACTCTTTTAAAGGAAGGTATTAAAAGAGAGAGTCGCCACCTAACATCTTTGAGGTGCGTTAGGGCACCTATTTACAAATAACTCTGGTTTAACCAGTTTGCGTCACCAAAGATCGGGTAAGGGCTCAAATTACCTCAAAGAGAAGGTGTTAGGCACTCTTCGAGGTCCACAACTGTGAGTCCCGACCGAACTTGAATTATATGAATTAGTCAAATAGCCAGAGAGAAAAACAAGAAGTTTAAAAAAAAATCATTATTAGAAAGTCCTTGAGTAAACACAGATAATTGGTTTAAAGACAAGATGGGGGGTCCTAAGTCTTTTAGCCTAAAGTATCACCTCGTGCAACATAAATAATACTTCGTAACTCTCTTGAGGTGGGGTGTTACTCGTATTATTCAACGGGCACAGATTATCATCTACTGCTACCCGATTACTATCTTTAAGTTTTTACCTAAAGCGCAATAGTTGAATCTAAACCGTGCCCTATGCGTGCACTACCCATCCCATGCCCATGCCTATGGCCCAGGAGGCATTTGGAACTCTATTTTGGATGGTTTCTACACTTAGCTTAGGCTGCTCAGAAATGATAAAACTAGGCGACTCACAAAACAAGTTGGACTTCATGTAAAAACAATTAAGGGCCCAAGTTAGCTTCCACACTTAGACAACAAATGCACGCGAACAAATTTTCACATTAAACGTTAGAAAATTTTAGGGTCGAGGCAAATTAAAGCCATTACGCCCTATAGACATGGTTTCTATGAGACCTTGGGATTCGAACATGTAGGCAGTTTCAGATGTAAGATGCTACCTTTATAGACGTGATTTTTGAACAACTATACATTTTAGGGAATCTAGTATTGCGAGTTGATTGTTGAAATTACAGATAACAAGTGGTTAAACCTATAGACATGATTTCTAGGTGATTTGCGCAGTAGTTGGCAGTGATAACTATTGAAAATACTCAGAATTACCCAGTTTGATCCTATAGGCATGCTTTTTAATTAGCGGCAGAGTTAAGCAATGAAACAATGTTTGAAAGTTCAATATTAGCACTTAAAGCAAGATTTCTACGATTAGCGATAGAAACTGATTTTAGCTCCTATAGGCGTGGTTCTTAAATGAGCAATTATAACAATAACACATTAACCAATTAAACCCTATAGGCATGATTTCTAAAATGCAGATTTGGTAGAACATAAATTAACAGAACCCTATGGTCGTAGCACCTAATGAATATGCTGTAATGCACATTGAGACATTGGTCATTTTATTTTCTATAGGCATGATATCTAGCAAGACATATAGAAGCAGAATACAATAAGCGAATAAAACACTTAGGTCCTATAGGCAGGTTATCTAACAGCACATAGGAGCAGAACATGTTTGAGCAAATTAACCCCTATAGGAAGGATTTCTACTCGTTCATGCAAAGTGAGAATAAATCTATTTTTCTATTTTTACTAACACCCCAATTGTTATTACAACATTATTACAGGCCCAATGAGTGAAATAAATTACAGAATTATAAAATAGCTATAGTGGGCCTAAGGCAGGCCCAAAGTATACCCAGCTTGGCCAGGCCTTCAATCTCATGTCTATACAGTTTCACAACTACCCAAAAAACAAACTCCGTTTACACAAAATGGCCCACATCCAGTAGCCATAACTTGATCAAAAGTCCCAGATGAACAACTATTTACACAAACTAACTGGTTTATCCAGTAGGTAAAAAGGGGGTAAAGTTGAGCAATTAGGAAAAGTGGCAAAGAACCTGGACCCTAGTGTGTCAGAGTTCCCAAGGGCTTCAAGAACCTAGGGCAGTGCTCACACTAGGGAGGTTGATAGAGGATACTTAGGGGGAAGGGCTTTCGCTTTCAACCAGCCCCAGAATTAGAAACAAGTGATAAAGATAATAAGTTTGGAAAAGCATTTGCAAACAATATAGGATAATCACATAAGGAACTCCAAAAGCAAATTAACACACTGGGCAGGGTGACATGTGCTAAGAGATAAAGATTTTAGGATTGCAAAGTTAACAGGCAAGGGCATTAGGCTAGTAAAACCAAGTAATGCAACCAGTTTATGACTTAATGGATCAGATTATGCTAACTCAGGTTTATACAGTATAACACAAACATGATCATGTATCATAGAGGGCATTAGACAAAGAAGATTAGTTTTAAGAAGATCATAAGTTATTAGAGATACAGATTGGTCATGGCAAGAACACATAGAGTGGCGACAATAGTCATAGGAACATACAACATTTAGAGCAAAGGTCTTAAACAAGTTGGGGTAGGTTAATAGCATCAATTAACCACTGGAAGTTCATAATTAGGCAAAGAAACATGGATTAAACGATGTAATCAGAACAATACTATATTAAGCATGCTTTATTCTGTCTGAATTAACTAAGTTAAGTATAAAGACATTATTAAGCTAGCAATTATAGGTAGAAGGGAGGTGAAGATATGAGGGTGGCGGATGGTGAGAATGAGGTTAGGATTAGGGGATTTGGGGTAATTAAAAGGGGGGAATTGATGTGGGTCGTTGATCTCATAGATCAACGACCACGATTAGAAAGGAGTTGGGTCGGGTTAGGTTTGGACAGGTCACGATCGGGTTGTGGGATTGGGTTAATTTGATTTGGGCTGGAGGTTATTTGGGCTAGGGTATTAGGTTTTTGGCCATTGCTTGGTCCGAACAATAGGTAGGATTTAGGCTAGTTTTTAAATACCCAATATTTAATAAAAATAATAATTTATAAAAGTAATTAATAAATAACAAAATATTATTTGTGCACTACAAATGATTAAAAATAATTACTTAAAAAGTCATTGTTTTGCATAAATAATGTAATTATATATGAATACGGGCTATTATTGGAAACAATGTGCAATAAGCCCTAAAATACAAATGTAATTATACAAAATACAGTAAAATATTTAAAACATACATGTTGGTATAACTGATAAGTTTAGATTATTAAATCATCATAAAAATAATTCGAAGAATAATTACTGGATATTTATATAATAAAATGCAGAAATAAATCGATTTAAAGCCTTTAAAAATTATGACAAATTATAAACAATGCTTGTATAGGCTTATAAGTTAAATGATGATGCATATGTACTATTTTTAAAGTGTATGTGTATGTATATGTATATATATATATATATACATATATATTTAAAAATATGAGGAAAAACATTAGGTATCAACATCGGATCGTTACAAGTTATTATATGACTTGCCGGAGCAATTGGTTCGGATCCGGTGAGGTTTTAAAATGAATTGAGACACTTAGTCTCCAAGATGAAAACTTAAGTTGAAAAGGTTAACCGGATATTGACTTATGGGTAAACGACTCCGGAATAGAATTTTGATGATTTCAATTGCTCCGCATGGTGATGTTGGATTTGGGAGCATGTCCGGAGAATTATTTGGAAGCCCATAGCTAAATTACGCTTGAAATGACGAAAATAGGAAATTTAAATAGATAGTTTGACCGGGGAGTTGAATTTTTGATATCGGGGCTGGAATCCAGTTCTGAATATTTTCATAGGTTCGTTATGTAATTTATGACTTGTTTGCAAAACGTGAGGTCAATCGGACTTGATTTGGTAAGTTTCGTCATCGAATGTAAAAGTTGAAGTTTCTTAATTTTATTAGGCTTGAACCATAGTATGATTCATGTTTTTAGCATTGCTGGATGTGATTTGAGGCTTCGACTAAGTTCGTATGATGTTTTAGGACTTGTTGGTATATCTAGTTGAGGCCCCCGGGGCCTCGGGCGAGTTGCGGATGGTTAACGGATCAAAATTTGGACTTAAACAACTGCTGGAAATTTTGGCCTTCTGGTGCAATCGTACCTGCGGAATTTAGCTCGCAGGTGCAAGCTCACAAAAGCGATCTTGACATCATAGAAGCGTGAGGCCTGCAGAAGCGGCCTATGCCTCGCAGAAGCGCAACCGCAGCAGCGGCACATGCATCGCAGAAGCGGAAAAGGGAAAGGTGCAGCCTCGTCGTAGAAGCGGACGCTTTATCGCAGAAGCGAGCCCGCAGAAGCAGACTCCTTGTTCGTAGAAGCGAAGGAAGTCGCAGAAGCGGAAGCTTCACTGCCAAAGCAGAACCACATAACTCCGCAGAAGCGAAACCTCTGGGCAGTGTACAAAAATAGAAGGGTACGAGAGTTTCTCATTTTTGGACATTCGAAACACGGGTTGAGGCAATGTTTCAGATAGAATTCATAGGAAAACTTGAGGTAAGTCACTTATGATCATTGTTAGTCAATAATATGGGATTATCATTGAGTATTTCGACTAGATTACGTGTTTTTGAGGTGAAATTAGAGGATTTGGTGCTAGGGATTTCAAAATAAGAATTTATGATTTGGAGGTCGAGTTGATGTCGGAATTTGGTAAATTTGATATGGTTGGACTCGTGGTTGAATGATCGTTCATATTTTGTAACTTTTATCAGGTTCTGAGACGTGGGCCCCACTAACGATTTTTGAGTTAAATTTCAGATTTTGTTGAAATATTAGTATTTTATATGATATAAATTCCTTTGATTTGTATTGACTGAATCGAATTAATTGTGACTACATTCGAGACGTTTGGAGGCCGATTCGCGAGGCAAAGGCATAGCAGAATAAAGAATTATACGGTTTGAGGTAAGTAACACTGCTAAACTTGGTTCTGAGGGTATAAATCCCTGAATTACGTGTTATGTGAATTGTATGAAGGTGACGCACATGCTAGGTGACGGTCGTGTGGGCGTGCACCATAGAAATTATGACTTAAATTAATTCTGTGGAGCTGTAAAAATTGAAGAATCATGTTATTATCCACATATCCTCCACGTGTTAGAGAAATTAAGCTAAGGCTCGTATTAAAGATCATGTTTAGGCTACGCGCCGATATATTTGGAACCCATAGGGTCGTGTTGCTATGGAATTAATTATTTTAAAATATACATTTCATACTCCGTCATGCTCATCCATTGTGAGGATATTTATGGGATCAACTGCGCGCCGCAGCAAGCCATATTGTCTTTATATTTATTATTATTATATGGATCGGGCTACACGCCGCAGTAGGCCTTATAGGCTTTATTATTATGGTATCGGACTGCACGCCGCAGTAGGACACAACAACTTTATATAGCGCTTGGGCTGAAGGACCCCCTCCGGAGTCTGCACCCCCCACAAAGAGCGCGGATGATTAAATATTCGGGATGAACTTTCCAGGGCATGGAGTTGCCTTATTTGTTCATAGTTGTGATGAATTTCCTGTACATGGATCTTGTCTGAATCATTTATAATTGGGGATAAATTTACCCCTGGGATAGATTGACCTTATACAGTACTGAGTGACTCACTGTCAGTTGTTGTATATATATATATGGGGTGGATCTTCCCTGGGCTGGATTGGCCATATACATTACTGAGTGACTGAGTAGTTGTGATCGTGAGTACATGAGGTTTTCCACTGAGGTGCATCATATATAGCACGTACATTGGCATGTAGATACAAAGATGTCATATTCCTCATGTCATGCAGAATTGATATATTTTACATGTACTGAGTTTAACTGTTAAACTTGAAGCATGCCTATATTTATGTATTATTATTTATATTCTGGACTGTACCTGTGGAGCTCGTCTCTACTTTCAGCCCAAAGGTTAGTCTTGTTACTTATTGAGTTGGTTGTACTCATACTATACTCTGCACCTCGTGTGCAGATCCAGGTACTTTTGGACACGGCGGTTGCTAGTTTTTTTAAGCTTTATCTGTTGGAGACTATCGAGGTAGCTGCTTGACGTCCGCATACCTTGACTCTCTTTCCTTTCAGTTATTGTACTGTTTTATATTTTCAAATAGTGATTTTATCAGTCAGACTTTGTTATCATTTAGATGCTCTTGTACTCAGTGACACCAGGTTTTGAGAGTGTTTTATATCAGTATTTGTGAGATTTTTATGTTGAATTTAAATATTATATTTTCAAACTCAAAAGAATTTGTGGTTTATTGAGGTTATCGGCTTGCCTAGTGTTAAGATAGGCGCCATCATGACAGGTGTGATTTTTGGGTCGTGATAAGTTGGTATCAGAGCTTAGGTTTCATAGGTCTCACGAGTCATGAGCAGGTTTAGTAGAGTCTTGTAGATCGGTATGGAGACGTTTGTACTAGTCTTCGACAGGCTGCCGAACCCTTAGGAAAATTTTACTTGTATTCTATCGTGCGAATTTGTTGATTCCGGAAACTATATTTTTGTTATTCTATTCTCTCACAGATAGTGAGGACACGTACTACCGGATCGGACGGCCAGCCACCAGTGCCCCTAGTTAGGGTCGTGAGAGGCCAGGTCCGTGGTAGAGGTCGAGGTGTAGCTCGCACAACAGTTGGAGAAGCATATGTGTCACCACTAGTTGCTCCAGCTCAGGAGCAGATTCCGGATATAGTTGAGCCGGCGGGTTCAGCTCAGGCACCAGCTGTGCCTATTGTGATTCCATGCCTTTAGGAGGCTTTAACACAAATATTGACTGTTTGCACTAGCCTTGCTCAGGTGGTTTCGGCTCAGGCCGCACCAGCCACTTCTCAGGTCGAGGGAGGTACTCATACCCCTGTCGCCAGTACTCCAGAGCAGGTAGTGTAGGGACTTCAGATACCGGGGGCACTACCAGTCCAGCCGGTTGTAGCTGCTCAAGCCCAGGTGGGTCCTATTATGAATGACGAGGAGCAGAAGAGATTAGAAAGGTTTGGGAGACTCCATCCTCTAACTTTCAGTGGAACTTAGTCAGAGGATGCTTAGGATTTCTTGGACAGATGCTAGTGGATGCTTTGTACAACGGGTATTCTGAAGACTAGTGGGGTCTTATTTACTACTTTTCAGCTGACCGGAGCAGCCTTCAGATAGTGGGAGACTTATGAGAGGAGCAGACCAGTTGGTGCAGCACCACTTTCATGGCATGAGTTCTCCGTATTATTTCTGGAGAAGTTTGTGCCACAGACCCGCAGAGAGGAACTGCGCTGGCAGTTCGAGTATTTACGTCAGGAGGACTTGTCCGTGACTCAGTATGAGATGCGATTTTCAGAATTGGCTCATCATGCAGTTTGGTTGGTTCCCACTGAGAGGGAGAAGATTAGGAGGTTCATTAAAGGCCTCAAACATCAGTTTCGTTTTATTATGACTTTGGGAAATGTAGCAGACGCTAAATTCGACGAGGTGGTTAACAATGCTCGACGGCTAGAAATGGTCTGCACTCAGGAGCACGAGGAGAGGGAGGCCAAGAGGTCTTGTGGTCCGGGTAATTCCAGCGGTGTTCCTTCTAGAGGATAGCCCTATCACAATAGGGGTAGTCCTTATAGGCCCGCTCAAATGGCTCATCCAGCTCATCGTGGCGCATCAACTAGCCATGGTCCATACAGTGCTCGACATAGTCAGCCTTCTCTTAGTGCACTTCCAGTTCAGAGTTCATCTCGTGCACCATCTGTTCGTGGTTCATCTATACCAGGTTCTTCTGGTAGTTAATCTGGTTCTCGAGGTCCGCCTCATAACTTGCTACCATTCTTAGAGAGGGATTTCTATGAGTGTGGAGAGCTGGGTTATGTGAGGAAACATTTTCCCCGACTTTCGTTAGGTCCAGTTCAGTAGAGGAGTCAGGCTGCAGCTCCTGCACCAGTTACTTTACCACCCGCCCAGCCAGCTCGGGGTGGGGCTCAGTCAGCTAGGGGTCTCCCTCGAGGGAAAGGCCGATCAGGTGGCGGTAAGGCCCTATTCTATGCTATTCCTGCCAGGCCTGATGTCGTTGCTTCAGATGTAGTGATCACATGTATTGTCTTAGTGTGCCATAGGGAAACTTCTATATTATTTGACCCTGGTTCCACATATTCGTATGTATCATCATATTTTGTTCGCTATCTACATATTTTGTTCGCTATCTACTTATGCCCCGTGAGTCCCTATTATTGTGGATCGTGTGTATCAGTCATGTATGGTAACTATTGGGGAACTGGAGACTAGAGTGGATATCTTATTGCTTAGTATGGTTCATTTTGATGTAATCTTAGGTATGGATTAGTTGTCTCTATGTCATGCTATTCTGGCATGTCACGCAAAAATAGTGACGTTGGAGATACCGGGATTGTCGAAGGTCGAGTGGAAGGGTTCTCCAAATTATGTTCCAAGCAGGGTAATTTCTTATTTGAAGGCCCAACGGATGGTTGGGAAGGGGTGTTTTTCATATTTGGCCTTTTTGAGAGATGTTGATACAGACACTCCTACTATTGATTGTGTACCTATAGTGTAGGATTTTCCGTATGTATTTCCTGTAGACCTGCCGGTTATGCCACCCGACAGGGATATTGATTTCGGTATTGACTTGGTGCCGGGCACTCAGCCCATTTCTAATTCCTCCGTATCATATGGCACCAGCTGAATTGAAAGAATTGAAGGAGCAACTTCAGGAACTTCTTGATAAAGGGTTTATTAGGCCTAGTGTGTCACCTTGGGGTGCACCAGTTCTATTTGTGAAAAAGAAAGACGGTACTATACGGATGTGTATTGACTACAGTCAGTTGAACAAAGTTACAATCAAGAACAAGTATACTTTGCCGGATATTGATGATTTATTTGACCAGCTTCAGGGAGCGAGAGTATTCTCCAAAATTGATTTGAGATCCGGGTATTACCAGTTGAAAATTTGGGATTCAGATATTCTAAAGACGGCATTCAGGACTCGTTATGGTCATTATAAATTTCTCATGATGTCTTTTGGGCTGACCAATGCTCCATCAACATTTATGCACTTGATGAATAGTGTATTCCAGCCATATCTTGATTTATTTATCGTAGTATTTATTGATGATATCCTTGTGTACTCGCGTAGCAAGGAGAAGCATGCACAACACTTGGGTATTGTATTACAAAGGCTGAGAGAGGAGAGACTTTATGCCAAATTCTCTAAGTGTGAGTTATGGCTTAGTTCAGTGGCATTCGTTGGACAATAGTGTCCGGTGAAGGAATTAATGTGGATCCGAAGAAGATGGAGGCAGTTTAGAGTTGGACCAGGCCATCTTCAGCTACTAAGATTCAGCGTTTTCTCGGCTTGGCCGGGTATTATTGTCGCTTTGTGGAGGGCTTCTGGTCTATTTCGGCGCCTATGGCTAAATTGACTCAGAAAGGTACTCCATTCAGGTGGTCAGATGAGTGTGAAGAGAGCTTTCAGTAGCTCAAGACTGCCTTGACCACAACTCCAGTTCTAGTTTTACCTTCAGCTTCTGGTTCTTATACAGTGTATTGTGATGCTTCTCGAATTGGTATTGGGTGTGTCTTAATTCAAGAGGGTAGAGTGATTGCTTATGCTTCGCACCAGTTAAAGCCATATGAGAAGAACTACCCTATTCATGATTTAGAATTGGCAGCCATTGTTCATGCATTGAAGATTTGGAGGCACTATCTCTATGGCGTGTCTTGTGAGGTATTTACATATCATCGGAGTCTCCAACGCTTGTTCAAGCAGAAGGGTCTAAATGTGAGGCAGCAGAGATGGTTGGAGCTGCTAAAGGACTATGATATTACTATTTTGTATCATCCCGGGAAGGCCAACATGGTGGCCGATGCCTTGAGTAGAAAGGCAGTGAGTATGGGTAGCCTTGCATTCATTCTTGTTGGTGAGAGGCCTCTTGCGGTTGATGTTCAGGCCTTGGCCAACCAGTTTGTGAGATTAGATGTTTTATAGCCCAGTCGAGTTCTAGCTTGTGTGGTTTTACGGTCTTTCTTATATGACCGCATCAGAGAGCGCCAGTATGATGATCCCCATTTTCTTGTCCTTAAGGACACAGTTCAGCACGGCGATCCCAAAGATATTACTATTGGGGATGATGGGGTATTGAGGATGCAAGGTCAAATTTTTGTGCCAAACATAGATGGACTGCAGGAGTTGATTCTTGAGGAGGCCCACAATTCGCGGTATTCCATTCATCCGGGTGACGCTAAGATGTACCAGGACTTGAGGAAGTACTATTGATGGAGAAGAATGAAGAAAGATATAGTGGGGGTTTGTAGCTAAGTGTTTAAATTGTCAGCAGGTGAAGTGCGAGTATCAGAGACCGGGTGGATTGCTATAGAGACTTGAAATTTCGGAGTGCAAATGGGAGTGTATTACCATGGACTTCGTAGTTGGACTCCCACAGACCTTGAGGATGTTTGATGCCATTTTGGTAATTGTGGATAGGTTGACCAAGTCCGCGCATTTTATTCCAGTTAGTACTACTTATTCTTCTGAGCGGTTGGCTGAGATTTATATCCGCGAAATTATTTGCCTGCACGGTGTGCCAGTGTCCATCATTTTAAATCGAGGCACACAGTTTACATCATAGTTTTGGAGAGCAGTGCAGCGAGAATTAGGCACACATGTTCAGTTGAGTACGACATTTCACCCTCAGACGGACGGACAGTCCGAACGCACTATTCAGATATTGGAAGGTATGCTACGCGCTTGTGTTATAGATTTTGGGGGTTCTTGGGATTAGTTTCTGCCACTTGCAGAGTTTTCCTATAACAACAGCTACCAATCGAGCATTCAAATGGCTCCGTATGAGGCTTTATACGGGAGATGGTGTCGGTCTCCGGTGGGTTGGTTTAAGTCGGGTGAGGCTAGGCTATTGGGTACGGATTTAGTTCAGGATGCTTTGGAAAAGGTTAAATTGGTTCAGGAATGACTTCGCACGGCGCAGTCTAGATAGAAGCGTTATGCTGACCGGAAGGTTCGCAAATTTGCTTATATGGTAGGAGAAAAGGTACTACTCCGAGTTGCGCCTATGAAAGGTGTTATGAAGTTTGGGAAGAAGGGAAAAGTTGATACCTAGGTATATTGGGCCTTTTGAAATACTTAAGAAGATTGGAGAGGTGGCTTATTGTCACGACCCAAAAGTCCCACCTTCGAGACTGTGATGGCGCCTAACATTTTACTTGCCAGGCAAGCCAATGTTAGAATAATATTATCCATTTTAAAACAATTTTAAATTAATTAATAATAAAGAAATAAATGCGGAAATAAAGTCTGAAATGTAGTGAATATCCATAATAATAGCGATGTCTAAATATCATCCCAAAATCGGAGTCACAAGTGCACGAGCTTCTAGAATAATACAAATAAGGGTCTGAATAAAATAAAGCTGTCAGAAAGCAAACACACAGCTAAAGAAAAGTAGACAGGGACTTCAGAATTACGGATGCTGTGCAGTTATACCTCAAGTCTCCTCTGGGTAGCTGAAATCCGAGCAAGTCTATGATACGCCGTTGAGACCAACTCCGAAATCTACACAAGAAGTGCAGAGTATAGTATAAGTACAACCGTCCCCATGTACTGGTAAGTGCCGAACCTAACCTCGCCGAAGTAGTGAAGAGGTTAAGGCAGGTCACTTACATTAACCTGTACACAATAATAGTAATAACAACAATAATAGAAATAAATCAGGTAACTCATTTCAACAGTTGAAGCCAACTCAACAGTCATAACTAATTATTATTTCAATCAATTTCCGTTGCGGCGTGCAACCCACTCCCATAATATATTCATATTCAATTCGTTTACGGCGTGCAACCCACTCCCCCAATATAAACTTTAATAAGTCTATTGCGGCATACAACCCGATCCCCCAATATAGACTTTAAATAAGTCTGTTGCGGCGTGCAACCTGATCCCCCAATATATTTACTTTCATTTCCATTGCGGCATGCAACCCGATCCCCAATATATTTTAACAACTCATAAATGTAATAGAAATTACTCCAATAAATACCACGTTCAATGATAAACTATTAAGCATCAAGGCACACAATAATTATAATTTATTTATGAACAACCAATGACAATTAGCAATTAATTGTGGAAATCATGGAGAAAATAAAAAGTTTAATATTTAGTATGCTAAATGTCCAGTAACAATTAAGACACATAAGTTAAATAAGCATGTAACAATTATTGTAGGAATTCAAGAAGTAATATTTGACAAGGAATATGAGTGAAACAATTAATATAATAATTATTTCATGATTTAAAACGATTTATGATTTTTCAAGTAATTATGCAAATAATTAATTTGACGACGTATAGACACTCGTCACCTTGGCTATACATCATTCACATGCATCTCACATAACAAATAATTTAAGGGTTCTATTCCCTCAAGTCAAGGTTAATCACAACACTTACCTCCCTTTGCAACCAAATTCAAGAATCCAATAAACCCTTGCCTGCGAATTCGTGTCCAAAATCCTCAAATCTACTCATAAATAATTCAATATACTCAATACAAATCGTAGGAATTAATTCCATATGAATTTACAATGTTTTCGGGAAAAATATTGAAATTCATTCTAAAAATCAACAGTGGGACCCACGACTCGAATCCCGAAAAACTCACAAAATATGAACACTCGTTCCGATACGAGTTCAACCATACAAAAATTATCAAATTCCAACATCGGATTGACCTTCAAATCTTAATTTTACATTTTTGGAAGATTTTATAAAACTCTGATTTTTCTTATCCCATTTCTAGAACTTAAGTTCTGTTTGCCCAGATGTTTACTCATCGTGATCGCTGGAATTCGTTTGCGATCGCATAGAATAATTTCTGCCTAAATCCATTTTACTCTTCGCGATCGCGGATAATTCTTTGCGATCGCGAAACACATTTTGGCTGCCCAGATTATTAACTCTACGCGATCGCGTAACTGGAAATGCGATCGCAGAGAATAGTTTCTCAGCCTTACGCGATCGCGTACTGACTGGTACGTTCGCATAGTACAAATATGGTGCTTCCGCTTCTGCCTCATTCCTTCTTCGCGAACGCGGCTTTGCCCACGTGTTCGTGGTGCCTTAGCTTTTCCAAATGTGCGATCGCGTATAATACTATGCGATCGCATAGAACAAATTTTCATCAATGCTCAACAAGCCTTCGCGATTGCGGATGAAGCCACGCGGTTGCGATCAAGGAAACCAGAACTGGGAAATACCAAATTTCCAGCCATCTGTTCTTGAACAAAAATGGTCTGAGGCTTGTGTGAAACTCACACGAGCCCTCGGGGCTCCAAACCAAACATGCACACAAGTCCAGAAACCTTATACGAACTTGCTCACGCGATTAAATTACCAATTTAACACCTAGAATTACGAATCAGACACCAAATCAAATGAAATATTTAAGAAAACTTTAAATTCTATTTTCACAACCGAACGTCCGAATCACGTCAAATCAACTCCGTTTCTCACCAAATTCGACAGACAAGTCATAAATGACATAACAGACCTATAAATATTTTCAGAACTTGATTCCAACCCTGATATCAATAAAAGTGGATTTGTGGTCAAACTTTGAAATCTTTAAGCCTTTAGGCTTCTAGTGTTCGCCAACTGGCGATATTTCAAGTTAGGGACCTCCAAATTAAATTCTGGACGTACGCCCAAGTCCCAAATTATGATACGGATCTATCGAAACTGTCAAAACACTGATCCGAGTCCGTTTGCTCAAAATATTGACCAAAGTCAACCCAGTTGAGTTTTAAGGCTCTATTTCACATTTTAATTAATGTTTCATATAAACACTTTCTAGAAAATTATAAACACTTTCTAGAAAATTATACGAACTGCGCACGCAAGTCGAGAAATGATGAATAGTGGTTTTTGAGGTCTTAAAGTATAGAAATAATTATTGAATTTAAAGATGACCTTTTGGGTCATCACATTCTCCACCTCTAAAACAAACGTACTTCCTTGAACGAAATTAGAAAAAGTACCTGAGCTGGTGAAAAGGTGTGGATATTTACTCCGCATGTTCGACTCGGACTCCCAGGTAGATGCCTCTACCGGCTGACCTCTCCATTGCATCCGAACTGAAGGGTAACTCTTAGACCTCAATTGTCGGACCTGTCGGGCTAGAATAGCTACCGACTCCTCCTCATAAGTCAAATCCTTGTCCAATTGGACTGAGCTGAAATCTAACACATGGGACGGATCACCACGATATTTCCAGAGCATAGACACATGGAACACCGGATAAACCGTTGATAAACTAGGTGGTAATGCAAGCCTGTAGGCTACTTCACCTACCCTTTAAAGAATTTCAAAGGGTCCAATATACCTAGGGCTCAACTTGCCCTTCTTTCCGAACCTCATTACACCTTTCATATGTGAAACCCGAAGCAATATTCTTTCTCCAACCATGAATGCAATATCACAAACTTTACGGTCGGCATAACTCTTTTGCCTAGACTAAGCTGTGCGAAGTTAATCTTGAATAACCTTGACCTTATCCAAGGCATCCTGTACCAAATCGGTACCCAACAACCAAGCCTCTCCTGGTTCAAACCAGCCAACGGGCGATCAGCATCGCCTTCCGTATAATGCCTCATATGGAGCCATCTGAATGCTCGACTGGTAGCTATTATTATAAGCAAACTCCGCAAGTGGTAAGAATTGATTCCAAGAACCTCCAAAGTCTATAACACAAGCGCATAGCATATCTTCCGATATCTGAATAGTGTGCTCTGACTGTCCGTCTATCTGTGGATGAAATATTGTACTCAACTCAACCCACGTGCCTAACTCACATTGTAAAGCCCTCCAGAAGTGTGAGGTAAACTGCATACCTCGATTTGAAATAATAGACACGGGCACACCGTGTAGGCGGACAATCTCACTAATGTAAATTTCAGCTAACCGCTCTGAAGAATAGGTAACTGCTACTGGAATGTAATTTGCTGACTTGGTCAACCTGTCCACAATAACCCAAACTGCATCAAATTTTCTCTGAGTCCGTTGGAGTCCAACAACGAAATCCATAGTGATATGCTCCCACTTCCACTCAGGAATTTCTAACTTCTGAAGCAAACCACCAGGTCTCTGATACTCGTACTTAACTTGCTGACAATTCAGATACCGAGGTACATATGAAACTTTATCCTTCTTCATTCTCCTCCACCAATAATGTTGCCGTGAATCTTGATACATTTTTGCGGAACCTGGATGAATAGAATACCTGGAACTATGGGCCTCTTCCAGAATTAATTCACAACGCCCATCCACATTAGGCACACAAATATGACCTTGCATTCACAGAACTCCATCTTCCCCCACAACAACCTGTTTGGCATCACCGTGCCGCACCGTGTCCTTGAGGATAAGTAAATGAGGATCATCATATTGTCTCTCTCTGATGCGCTCATATAAAGAAGACCGAGTAACTGTGCAAGCTAGAACCTGACTAAGTATTGAAACATCTAAACTCACAAACTGATTAACCAAAGTCTAGACATCTACAGCTAACAGTCTATCACCAACCGGAATATAAGCAAGGCTACCCATACTCATAACCTTTCTACTCAAAGCATCGGAGGCCACCACATTAGCCTTTTCGTGGTGATACAAAATGGTGATATCATAATCTTTCAACAACTCCAACCATCTTCTCTGCTTCAAGTTAAGATCTGTTTGTTTGAACAGATATTGAAGGCTACGATGATCAGTAAATACCTCACACGAGACACCGTAGAGGTAATTCCTCCAAATCTTCAGTGCGTGAACAATGGCTACCAATTCTAAGTCATGAACAAGATAATTCTTCTTGTGCACTTTTAACTGCCGCGACGCATATGCAATCACCCTGCCATCTTGCATCAATACTGCACCAAGCCCAACGCGAGATGCATCACAATACACCATATAAGATCCTGAACCTGTGGGTAATACTAACACTGGCGCCGTAGTCAAAGCAGTCTTGAGCTTCTGAAAGCTCAACTCACACTCGTCTGACCATCTGAATGGAATACCTTCCTGGGTCAGTCTGGTCAATGGGCTTGCTATAGATGAAAACCCCTCCACGAACTGACGATAATAACCTGCCAAACCCAGGAAACTCCGGATCTCTGTAATTGAAGTAGGTCTAGGCCAATTCTGAACAGCCTCAATCTTCTTCAGATCCACCTTTATGCCTTCTGCCGATACAACACGCCCTAAAAAGGCAACTGAGTCTAACCAAAATTCACATTTTGAAAATTTAGCATATAACTGATTATTCTTCAAAGTCTGAAGCACACTCCGAAGATGCTGCTCTTGCTCCTCTCGACTGCTGGAGTAAATCAAGATATCATCAATGAATACAACCATAAAAGAATCCAAATAGGGCTTGAACACCCGATTCATCAAATCCATGAATGATGCTGGGGCATGTGTCAGCCCAAATGACATCACTAGGAATTCGTAATGCCCATACCGAGTCCGAAAAGATGTCTTAGGGACATCAGATGCCCTAATCTTTAACTAATGGTTACTAGACCTCAAATCGATCTTCGAAAATACCTTTGCACCCTGAAGCTGATCAAATAAGTCATCAATTCTTGGCAGCGAACATTTGTTTTTGATAGTGGCCTTGTTCAACTGTCGATGATCTATACACATCCGCATAAAGTCATCTTTCTTCTTTACAAATAGTACCGGTGCACCCCAGGGCGAGACACTGGGTCTAATGAATCCCTGATCAAGCAAGTCTTGTAACTGCTCCTTCAATTCTTTCAACTCTGGTAGGGCCATACGGTATGGTGGAATAGAAATGGGCTGATTGCCCGGAGCCAAATCAATATAGAAGTCAATATCTCTGTCTGGTGGCATCCCCAGAAAATCTGCAGGAAATACTTCTGGAAATTCACAAACAACTGGTACTGAGTCCATAGAAAAAACATCTGCACTGGGATCGCGAATATAAGCCAAATAGGCTAGACACCCTTTCTCGACCATACGCTGAGCTTTCATATAAGAAATAACCATGCTGGTAGAATGACCAGGAGTTCCTTTCCACTCTAACCGAGGTAACCCCGGCATGGCTAGGGTCACTGT
>AWOL01S0024530.1:11325-36788 GCA_000715115.1 Nicotiana otophora | reverse complement strand
AATCGTTTGCTGGTTTAAATGGTGTATGTGTGTAAATGAAATCAGCATAAGAATAGGGAGATGGACCATTTTTTAGAAGTTTTAATGTGTATTTGCCATTACATAAGTCCATCATATTGGATGTGTTTGTTTTATTCCCCCTTTTAAAAGAAATTATCATGGTACATATATCAGAAAACAACTCGGTTTATGTTGGGCTATTCATGCAAAGAGACAGTGACTTTGTGTGCTTCAACCCTCTTACTTCATGAACTGATGTCATGCTTCTATTTGTAGGCTCCGCTTATTATTGGTTGTGATGTCAGAAACATCACTGCTGAAACTTTAGAAATTCTTTCCAATAAAGAGGTTATCGCTGTTGACCAAGGTAAAAAAACTGTCTTCCTTGTAGCCGCTTCTCTACCCCTTTTTGTGATGTTAAGTTTGTACCTTTATCTTTGAATTTATTTGGTTGTTTTATCAGAGATGCACATTTTTCCCTTTCACTTTTGGTGCGCATATGGTTTTGATATAAAACAGTAATTTATAGGCAAATAACTACTTCTCTTTTACAGATCCACTTGGTATTCAGGGTAGGAGAGTTGATGCTTCCGGACCAGATGGTTGCCAGCAGGTATAGCTGCACCTTATTTCTCATTTATTCTTTCTCGTTATCTACATTTTGCATCTTTTGGTTTTCCAGAATAAGATAATCTCTTGGGAAGCTACTTATTTCAGTCTACTTATTTCCGTATTCTGACATATGAATGAAGAGCTCCATCTATGGTTGTTTACAGTTTAAACACAAGACTTCTTTGATGCTTTACCAGATAAAGTGACCTTATAGAGTTGAACGCTCTTTCTTGTTTTACTTGAATTATTAAGCTGGAGGATTATGAGAAATTGATTGAAATTTTTTCTCACCTAGACCACCTAAATAATTAAAGATCATTCAGAGGTTGATTTCTGAAAATAATCACAAAAAAAGTTTAAAGTTTCTCTACATTTTAAAATTTCATTTGATGTGGAATTTTCTCAATGTAACAAGAACTTCCATTCTCTTGGATAGATGAATTTGGAAAGCGATCCACAGGGATTGGATGGTATATGTAGAAAACCATATCTTTGCCTCGTTTAAATCCCACTTCTATATTGGAAAATTTATTCACCACATAAAAAAAATTGTTACTTCATCACCTTATGAAAAAAACATTTCTTCAAAATGAATCTGGAAAGCAATCAAGCTCTTCTCCATCATGATTGAACAAAAAGTGAAGAGGGTAAGTGGGGTTTAATCGAACGTTGGCCTTTCTGATAGGATATTTTAGGTAGCATTTGGTTCAAAAATTCGAAGTACAGTTTGTTCAATTAAAAAAAGTCATCTAGATATTTGCAGCCTGGTATAGCTCCGGATTGTGTATTTCACTGAGATCCAGTGTTCCACACCATGCTTTATTGCTTGACACTTCCATACAATGAGATACAAGTGTAGTGTTTTGTCCAAATAGTGCATAAGTGTTTAGTAACTTTCAGCCTCAAGTGACAAGGCAGCCACTATGAGATTTACATACCTCACATGTATAACTGACTTGACTAGATAATGTTTTCTTGCACAAAATCATGTAGTCGTTGCCAATAATGTTCTGTCATCAGTAGTTCCCCTTATTATTCAAGTGACGAGGCAGCAAACCTTACACGTTGGACTGATTGGCCAAAGATGATGTTTTCTTGCACAATATCGGAAGAATTTGCCCAGAATATTCAGTCGTGTAGTTCTTTGTTACTATCGTCATTATTACTTATTAGTATTATTATGACAACAAAACTAGCAATCCTCGATCATTAATGCGGTCAATGGAGTGGACGGGATATAAAGGATTAAGATAGCCCCCAGCTAATTAGGATTGAGGTTTATTCTTATTGTTATTGTTGCGATGCATTTGGATATAATTTTTTTTTCGAGGGTGGGAGCATAGAATGGGTTTAAGGGGTGTAATTTTTATTAATGCTTTACCAATCTGTTATTATTGATTTTCTTTATTTTGTTTACAGGTTTGGGCTGGTCCCTTGTCTGGAAACCGTTTGGCTATAGTACTCTGGAACAGATGTTCAAAGGCTGCAACTATTACTGCTAAATGGGGTGCAATTGGACTAGAATCCTCCATCAGCGTCTCTGTGAGAGACTTGTGGAAGGTAAGTTTGTTCGGCATATAGCCAGTTTCTTGTAACCTCAGGATCTCTAGTAACTTAATTTTTCACACTGATACATCTGAATTAGTTAAGCATTGTTTGCTGGCTTCATTTCTCTATGTTCTGGAACTCATGTCCTTGAAATGTACTCATTACTTCAAAAGGTTTGCTCTGATCCCATTGCTATGGCAATGTTGCAGCATGAAGTTGTTTCAGAGAACACGGGGGGCTCATTCAGTGCTCGTGTTGATGCTCATGGCTGTGAAATGTACATTTTAACTCCAAAGAGAGCGACTCGGGTTTCAATCTGATTAAAGTGTTAGAGGAGTTCATTACTTGTACAGGTGGGTGCTACCCCACCTCGCTAGACACAAATCGTAGGTATCTTTCTAATCTATATCTGTGTCCATCAGTTCTCTTCATGGTCGAATCTTTTACTAGTTTCCTTTGAACTTGGGATCTTGTTAGTCAGCTTTGTAAAATGCTCTCCCACATGAATAAAACTTTTTATGTTTGTTGAATTATGTGACATTATTGAAAGTGTTTCTTGAAATAGACTTCTTCATCTGTTGTTATGGTTCATAATTCATATGGAGTTATTCATTCAAGCTATTCAATGAGCATTGACAGTATGCGTTGAGGATTGTACTTGCAACTATGCTCTCATGAAATTCTTGAGAATAATGTTTCTTGAAATGATTGTGAAGCCTGCAAAATTAGAAGTTTTTCTTTTTAGTTCAATTGCTCCAAGTTACATGTTATAATGGACCATGTGGGTATATTATAGAAATGACACTAGGTAGCCACTCTAAAGGGCTACTATTTAAGAATTAACCATTGCGTCGTGAATTTTAGTTTTTTTCGAAAACAAAAGTGTTCTGAAGTTAAGATTTTTAGTTTAAAATTTTTGGACCAAATAAGTACGGGCTAATCTCTATATAGCATCCTTGAGAATGACTATCTGTGTACTTGCCCTGGGTATATTTCATTGGGTTTAATTCCTCGACAATCTATGATATTGGGTGGTGAAAGGAACAATGGATGCTTTTGAAAGAAAGATATTTTGTATCAATTTATCTAATTTATTCAGAAGAATTATCATAACGCAAGAAGAATTCAAAAAATGCATAATAAGTTAAATCCTGCAACTCGGATTGATTAATTATTACAATCAAGAAATAGGCAGTATCGAAGCTTATAGCTTAGCGATATCGGTAGTAGTTTCACTGTTTATTTTACTTCCCTATTTAGTTGATTATAAAAACTTAACCTCAAGGAAACTCCACTTCCAACCAAGAGGTTGTGAGTTCGAGTCACCCCAAGAGCAAGGTGGGGAGTTCTTGGAAGGGAAGGATGTCGAGGGTCATTTGGAAACAGCCTCTCTACCCCAGGGTAGGGATAAGGTCTGCGTACACACTACCTTCCCCAGACCCCACTAGTGGGATTATACTGGGTTGTTGTTGTTGTTGTTGTTGTTGTAACCTCAAGGAAACTCCAAAATGACACATATATCTTATTAAGTTTCATCATTTAAACACATTATGTGTTAGAATGCAGTACACGAGTTCAAGCATACGATTTTGTTCAGTATTTCTCACACTTAGTCAACACCAGAGCTAATTTCTCATCTGAGATTAACGTTTCGGATAAAAGACTTCTCTCCCATACAGGAAATTCTAATGGACCGTGAAAAATGCCTACGAAAAAGGATAGCCCGGTGCACTAAGCTTCCGGGAAAGGGCTAGACTACAAGGGTCTATTGTACGCAGTTTTACCCTGCAGTTCTGCGAGAGGTTATTTTCATGGCTCGAACCCGTAACCTCCTGGCCACATGACAACAATTTTACCAGTTACCCCAAGGCTTCCAGACGAAAAATGGCTACTAAATAAACTTAAAAACCTCACAAGAGAGTTTGATTTACTGGGGGAAAAAAGAAGAAGAAAAGGAGCTTGAAACCTGAACAATGGAGGATAAGTGTTTTCGCGAGAAACCTGAACAAAAGAGAAAATAACAGAAAAGCATGCGTGGATGTTTCGATCACTTGAAAACAAGATGCATTGTGCTCTAATTAACTTTTTATCTGCTTATGTAGACAAAGGTGCAATGACACACGAAGAAGCTGATTAAAGACAGATAATTTGATTGTTTTAGTTACACATGAGAAATTGAATGTAACATACATGAAAAACAAACTTAAGACTTCAACTATTGTTTGTAAAATGCATATACTATTTATTTGAAGTGGTTGTTGGATTAGTAAATGAACATTTTACTATTTATTTATTTGCAATTGGATTGATTGTAAATGAAGTGTCAGCATTTTTACTTTTAGTATTGGTAATTTCATTGATTGGTGTTGGATACATTATCATTAATTTATTATTGGGTGGTGGATTGTAAAAATAACCAAATCTGGCACCGGTTTTCAGCGGCTTATCTAACTTTTCTGAGGGTAGAGGTAGAGCCATCAATAATTATTTTTAAGCTACCCAACATCACCTATTTTTGGGAAAAATCGGAAGTTTTCTCAGAAATATTACAAACAGCATATCATGGTAATAACGTAAATACTTTTTTTTTAGGTAACTTATGACGGTTTTCTGTCAAAGTTGGTGATTATTTTCTTGGTCGAGTAGTTCTTTGAAATAGGGGTGTACAAAGAAAATCGATAAACCACACCAATCCGATAATTCGAGTCAAATCGAAAAAAAAAACCCGAATATGATTTGGTGTTGGGAAAAAAAGCCCGACCATAATTGGTTTGATTTGGTTTTAACTAAAAAAAGTCAAACCGAAACCAAACCAACCCGACATTACATGTATATAAGTTTTAATTATATTTAATACATAAAAATACTTATTGTAGTGTAGTTTATAAATATTTTTTAAATTTTTTTATAATTTTATCATTTAACTTATTATTTCAAACTTAGACTTATAAGTTTTGAATGCTCCATTAAGTTTGATAGTCTATAAATATTGGTAACTCAAATAATCCTAAACCAAAATCAAATCAATATTAATGCCAACAAAAGACAATAGTGTTGGATATCTATTTTTTTTAGTTTTTTCATGGTTTAGATAAAATGTACAACTTATTTTTTTCAGTGTTTAGTCATATAAATAATAGTAATATGCATTAGTCGTACTTATTTTTGCAACTTAGTAATTTTAGATCATGTTTATTTTTATTATGGCTTATTAAAAATATTTATTTTATGTGATTTTATTATCTTTATTGTTGAATATTTTAGTATAATGCTATAGCGATAGCGTATCTCATATTTTATGTTATTTTCTTGAAAAACACCTTATATAGTTATGTCTTACTAGGATTAAAGAAATATCTGGAGCGCAAATTCTATGTTTTATACTATGAAAACTTTATGGAAAAAAATCCGAAAATCCGAAAACCTGAAAAATCCGAGAAAAAATGAGATTAAAAAACCCGACTTTTACTGGTTTGGTTTGGTCTTTAAGTTTTAATAAACCGACACAATTGGTTTAGTTTGATAATTGAAAACCCCAAACTAATCCGACCTATGTACACTACTTTGAAATGTACAAACAACAACAACAACCCAGTATAATCCCACTAGTGGGGTTTGGGGAGGGTAGTGTGTACGCAGACCTTACCCCTGCCCTGGGGTAGAGAGGCTGTTTCCGATAGACCCTCGGCTCCCTCTCGACTCCCTCCCTCCAAGAACTCCCCACCTTGCTCTTGGGGTGACTCGAACTCACAATCTCTTGATTAAAAGTGGAGGATACTTACCACCATAACAACCCACTCTTATCACTACTTTAAAATGTACAACGACTGCAATTAGCAAGTTTTTCTGACGACATATTGCCAACTCAGAAATGATCAGAAATCTTAAGTTTTTGACGACTTCCTGAGGACTTTCTCTGTCAAAATTTCTGATAATTCTTGCGGTGCAACCTAATATCGAGTGGCTTGATTCACCTAAGACCCCGTTTGGATTAGCTGATTTGAAGTAGCTGATAAGTATTAGGTGCTAAAAAGCACTTTTAAGTACTGAAACTGATTTAACAAATAAACAGTTACATGTTTGGATACAAGTGCTGAAATTGATAATAAGATGCTGCAATATTTGATTAAAAAAAGTGTTGATAAGTTCTTTTTCTATTAAAATGACTTAAATAACCATAGAGCTGTTTACACTTATAAGGGCGTAATTTCTTCAAAATTTTAGATTCCAGATCAATTCAAATACAAAATATTTTATTTGTCATTTTATTTTAAATACAACTGTGCTTAAATAAGATAACTTTTATGATAAATATAATTTATTTTATGATAAGCATATAATCATAAGTTATAATAATTAATAAATTGACAAAAGTTTCTGAGTAAAAAATAAACCTAAATAGGACAAAATATTTGAAAAAAAACAAACACTGTCTTCACCACCACAACACTTAGAAAGCAATACACCAAAAATTTTATATGTCCTCATTTATTACATACAGTTCAAAGATTAATACACAATCACATAGATATAAATATGCAAAAGGAATAGAGAATTTGCTTATCTTAAATAGTCAATGAGAATTGCAGACTTGAGCGGGGAGGGAGGGGGTAGGTTGTAAAAATACTTGAGGCAGTGAGTATCGATGTAATAGTTTTGTACTAAAAAGGAATATTTTAAGGATAAAATAGTAAAAATTTTGGTCAAACTTAAAGTGCTTATAAGCTAAAAAATTGATAAGTTGGGGGTGACCAACTTATGGCTTTTNTTCATCACCACAACACTTAGAAAGCAATACACCAAAAATTTTATATGTCCTCATTTATTACATACAGTTCAAAGATTAATACACAATCACATAGATATAAATATGCAAAAGGAATAGAGAATTTGCTTATCTTAAATAGTCAATGAGAATTGCAGACTTGAGCGGGGAGGGAGGGGGTAGGTTGTAAAAATACTTGAGGCAGTGAGTATCGATGTAATAGTTTTGTACTAAAAAGGAATATTTTAAGGATAAAATAGTAAAAATTTTGGTCAAACTTAAAGTGCTTATAAGCTAAAAAATTGATAAGTTGGGGGTGACCAACTTATGGCTTTTGGCTTATTTTTGACTTATAAGCACTTTACTTATAAGCACTTTTAACTTTACCAAACGCGTAGATAAGCCGAAAAGTGCTTATAAGCTAGTTTGACCACCTTATAAGCTTAGCCAAACACCCTCTAAGCTTATAAGCTGGTCAAACTAGCTTATAAGCAATTTTTGGCTTATCTACGGGTTTGGTAAATACCCAAAGTGCTTATAAGTTAAAACCAGCCATAAGTCATAAACTGATTGTCACGACCCAATTCTCTTATAGGCCGTGATGGCGCCCAGCACCGCCGCTAGGCAAGCCAATGGTAAACTAACCATGTGATTTTCTCTTTTTAATAAATTTACAAGTATTTAAATTCCATTAGTTAAGAGATTAAGAAACAACAAATTTGAATAAATAAAACGAAAGCAGCTGAGTGCAATCATAACAATAGTAATAATTCAAAACCATAAAATCTGCTAGTGTATGTGCCAAGACATGGTGTCACAAGTGTATGAGCACTAATAGATTATACAAACTCTAGCTACTGTCTGAAATAAAAATAGATAGAAAATGAAAGCAAAGGAGAGACTCTAGGTGCTGCGAAACGGCTCAGGAAGCAGCTCACCACTAGGCCTCTGGGTAACGGGGATGCGCGCCGGTATGTCCACCAGATGCATCTGCCTCAGATCCTGCACGGTTAGTGCAGAAGTATAGCATGAGTACATAAACAACATGTACCCAGTAAGTATCAAGTCTAACCTAGAAGAAGTACTGACGAGGGGTCGACATTGACACTTACTATGGGCTAACAATAGCAATATAAGAGTTTTAAATAAGCATGAGTTATATAGATGTTAATAATAATAACTCATTAACAAGCAGGAAAGAAATAATTCTTTCACACATGGAAATTCCCAAATTAATTCAGTCATATATGATTTCAACTTCTCAAGCCATGAAATGATATCAATGTATAATTAAACTCCGAGTATTATTATGCATGATTATGCCGAGGTTGTATGCCCCAATCCAAAATAATGTATACACTACCGAGCGTCGAGCGACACGAACCATAAATGCATCTATCTACTGCTGAGGTGTTCGGCCCGCTCCACAAGAAGAGAGGATACTTTATAAGCATTTGACTTAAACATTATTAAAGGCTAATACACAATGTAATACAAATTCCACTAACGGTCTTTCACAATTCCTCTAACAAGTTCTAATATAATTTAGACACTTTAATTAACAAGTAGGGTACAAACATTCAAATAATTCATGATTTGGGTCCTAAAAACTACCCGAACATAAGCATAATTAGTATCTACGCACGGACTCTCGCCACCTCGTGCGTACGTAGCCCCCACAATTAGACAAGAGACTTACCTCGTCTCAAAACTCACTTTCCGGCCTCAATTTAATCTAAAGCCTCAACTCGGTGCCGAACAATCCGAAACTAGTCAAATATTGTATAAATCAATCAATATATGTTCAAAAGTTCATATTCTAACTATTAGAGTGATTACCCAACCCCAATTGAAGGATTCCTAAAATTTATCCCCAGGCCCACGTGCCCGGATTCCAAAAATCAGCGAAGAAAGTTGTTACCCATAACCTCATGAACTCAAATATATAGATTTTCACTCAATTCCATAACCATTTTCGTGGTTAAATCTCATTTTTAGCAAAACCTAAGTTTTTTCATCTAAACCCATAATTTTCACAAATTTACATGTTAAAATCTACCCATAATCTATGTATTTAAGTTACATTAGATAGAATTTACTTACCTCCAAGTTGCTAGATAAATAATCGCCCAAAAGTGAGAGAAATGGGTTAGAAATGGCTTAAGTCCCGTAATAAATGAAGCTCACTGCTTCCAGGACTTCCGCTTCTGCGGCTCCTTCGCTTCTGCGAGACCGCTTCTGCGGTGAGCACGTCGCACATGCGCCTTTCCCAGCTTCTGTGATCGTCTGCTTCGCACCTGCGCCTTCGCAGGTGCGGTCCTCCCCCCGCTTCTGTGATTCCTGGGCAGCCTTTGCTGGGCCGCTTCTGCGGTTGCTAGCTCGCTTCTGCGAGCTCCTTCCACAGGTGCGATTGCACCAGAAGCTGGATGCTTCAGCCATTTCCTCTAAGTCCAAAAACTTGGTCCGCGCCTCATCCTATTAACAGCCGAGGCCCCGCCCAAATATACTAACAAGTTTGAAATCATAAAACGGACTCGCTCGTACCCTCAGAACGCATAAAACAACATCAAAACTAAGAATCATACCCCAAACCAAATTGAATCAACTTATGAACTTCAAGTTCTTCTGACTTACTCCGAACGCGCCGAAACATACTTAAACTACTCGGAATGATACCAAATTTTGCGTGCAAGTCTTAAATCACCATACAGAATTATTTTCAGTCTCAGAATCCCAAACGGACTTCGATAACACCAAAACCTACTCTAAACCAAATTTAAAGAACTTTAAAACCTTCAAGGTGCCAACTAACAATATTAAGCGCCGAAACGCCCCCGGGTCATCCAAAACCCGATCCGAACATACTCTCAAGTCCAAAATTATCATACGAACCTATTGGGACCGTCAAAACTCGGTTCTAAGGTCGTTTACTCAAAATATTGACCAAAGTCAAACTTAGCCCTTTTAACCAACATTAAGGAACCTAGTATTCCGATTTTAACCTGAACCCTTCCAAATCCCGAACTAACTATCCTCGCAAGTCATAAAACAGTAAAAGCACAAACGGGGAGTCTTATTTAGAGAGACGGGGACCTAGAAAGCAAAACGACATGTCGGGTCGTTATATTCTCCACCTCTTAAAGAAACGTTCATCTTCGAACGGGTCTAAAATCATACCTGGAGTGCTGAACAAGTATGGATATCTGCTCCGCATGTCCTCCTCGGTCTCCCAAGTCGCCTCCTCAACTGGTTGACCCCTCCACTGAACCTTTACTGCAGATATCTTCTTGGACCTCAACTGGCGAACCTGTCTGTCAACAATGGAAATTGGCTCCTCCTCATAACCCAAGCTCTCATCTAACTGAACCGTGTTGCAGTCCAACACATGCAACATGTCGGCATGATACCTCCGGAGCATAGACACATGGAAAACCGGATGAACTCCCGATAGACTGGGAGGCAAAGAAAGCTCATAAGCAACCTTCCCAACGCGTCTCAACACCTCGAACGGACCTATAAACCTTGGGCTCAACTTGCCCTTCTTTCCGAACCTCATGATCCCCTTTATCGACGAGACCTTCAAGAGAACTTTATCGCTCACCATAAAAGATAAATCACGTGCCTTCTAATCCGCGTAACTTTTCTATCTGGACTGTGCTGTAGTAGGCCATCTGGCCTCTGATGCTCATACTTGACCTGCTGGCAATTTAGGCACCTCGCCACATACTCAACTATGTCCTTCTTCATCTACCGCCACCAATAATGCTACCTCAGGTCGCGATACATATTCGTAGTACCTGGATGAATAGAATATCAAGAACTCTGTGCCTTCTCTAGGATCTTCTCCCTCAAGCCATCAACATTAGGAACACATAGGCGACCCTGGAGTCGTAGAACACCATCCTCACCGATAGTAACCTCCTTGGCACCACCCTATAGTACCTTCTCTCTGAGAACCAACAAGTGTGAATCATCAAACTGGCGAGCCTTGATCTGCTTAAATAGTAAAGACTGAGCAACGACGCATGCAAGAACTCGGCTGGGCTCTGAAATATCCAATATCACAAGTTTGTTAGCCAAGGACTGAATGTCCGAAGCTAATGGCCTCTCCTGCTGAAATGAAGGCCAAACTACCCATACTCTCCGCCTTTATGCTCAAGGCATCCGCAACTACATTCGCCTTGCCCGGATGATAAAGGATGGTGATATCATAGTCTTTTAGTAACTTAAGCCACCTGCGCTGCCTCAAATTGAGATCCCTCTCCTTGACCAAGTGTTGCAAGCTGCGATGATCAGTGTAAACCTCACAGGACACCTCATAAAAATAATGCCTCCAAATCTTAAGAGAATGAACAATCGCGGCCAACTCCAAATCATGTAAAAGGTAATTCTTCTCATGGGGCTTCAACGGATGTGAAGCATATGCAATAACTCGCCCCTCCTGCATCAATACACAACCTAAACCAACGCGTGAAGCATCGTAATACACAGTATACATCCCTGAATCGGAAGGCAACACTAACACTAGTGCTGAAGTCAATACGGTCTTGAGCTTTTGAATGCTCTCCTCACAATCATCGGACCATCGGAACGGAGCACCCTTCTTTGTCAATCTAGTCAAAGGTAATGCAATAGATGAGAAGCCCTCCACAAACTGGCGATAATAACCTGTTAACCCCAAGAAGCTCCTGATCTCAGTTGTTGTGGTAGGACGAGGCCAACTCTGAACTGCCTCAATCTTCTTGGGATCAACCTTAATACCCTCTCCTGATACAACTTTTCCCAAGAGTGCTACAGAATCTAGCCAAAACTCACACTTGGAGAACTTAGCATATAGTTTTTGTTCCCGCAAGGTCTGAAGTACCACTCTCAAATGCTGCTCGTGCTCCTCCATTCTACGCGAGTAGATCAAAATGTCATCAATGAAGACAATGACAAACGAATCAATATATGGCCTGAACACCCTGTTCATCAAATCTATAAACGCCGTCGGGGCGTTAGTCAAACCGAAGGACATAACTAGAAACTCATAATGGCCATATCTAGTACGGAAAGCAGTCTTCGGAACATCCGAATCTCGAATCTTCAACTGTTGGTACCCCGATCTCAAGTCGATTTTAGAGAACACCCTGGCACCCTGCAACTGGTCAAACAAGTCATCAATACGCGGCAACGGGTACTTGTTTTTGATAGTAACTTTGTTCAACTGGCGGTAATCAATGCACATCCGCATAGTCCCATCTTTCTTCTTCACAAATAACACTGGTGCACCCCAAGGCGATACACTCGATCTAATGAATCCTTTTGCTAGCAACTCTTCAAGCTGCTCCTTCAACTCTTTAGGATCCATGCGGTACGGTGGGATAGATATAGGCTGGGTACCTAGAGCCAAATCAATATAAAAATCGATATCACGATCTGGTGGCATGCCTGGAAGATTAGAAGGAAACACATCAGAGAACCCCCGGACCACGGGCACTGGATCAATCGCTGGAGTCTTTATGGTAGTATCCCGAATATAGGCTAGATAAGCCAAACAACCCTTCTCGACCATATGTCGAGCCTTCAGAAAAAATAATCCGGCTAGATGCACTGACAGACGAACCCTTCTACTCCAATCGAGGCAACTCTGGCATCGCCAAGGTAACGGTTTTGGCATGGCAATCAAGGATGGCGTGATATGGAGACAACCACTCCATGCCCAGGATGACCTCAAAGTCGGTCATATCAAGCAACAGAAGATCTGCTCTAGTCTCGTAACCACAGAATGTAACAATGTAGGATCGGTAGATCCGATCCACAATAACAGAATCGCCTACAGGAGTGGAGACATAAACATGAGTACCCAAGAACTCACGAGGAACACCTAGGAAATGAGCAAACAGAGATGAAACATATGAATATGTAGATCCTGGGTCAAATAGTACTGAAGCATTCCTACTGCAGACAAAAACAATACCTGTGATCACGGCATCTGAGGCCACTGCATCTGGTCTGGCCGGACAAGCATAGAACCTAGCTGGAGCGCCACCTGACTGGCCTCCACCTCTAGGACGACCCCTACCCACCTACCCTCCACCTCTGGGCGGTCGGACAACTGGTGGGGGCAGCTTGTGTTGTAATCATAGGCTGCTGACCCTGCTGCACTGCATTGCCCCAAAGCCTGGGGCAGAACCTCCTCACATGACTGAGATCCCCGCACTCGAAACAACCTCTCGGCACGGTAGACTGCTGGCCTTAAGTCTGACCCTGATGGCCTGAATATCTACTGGAGGAACCCTGAATAGCTGGTGGGCGGTAGGAACTCTCTGGCATGGCGCTGAAATAGGGTCGCACTGGAGCACCCCGGGGAGGCGGCGGTGCTGGATATATGGGCCTGCTAGACTAACCCCTCACGAACTAACCCCTGCCCCCAGCCGGGGCACCACTGAACTCTCCAGAATATCGAAACCACTTATCCCTTGTCGCTTTCTCTCGGCTCCGCTGACGGACACCCTCGATCCTCCGAGCTATCTCCACAACTAGCCCATAAGAAGTCCACATCTCCTCATCTCAAGCCATGGTGGCCTGGATACCTGAGTGAAAACCGGCAACAAACCTCCGCACTCTTTTGGCATCAGTAAGAAGTATCATAAGTACATGGCGAGACAACTCAGAGAATCTCTCCTCATAGTCGGTCACCGACATGTGGCTCTGCTGAAGCTGCTCGAACTCAAACTGCAACTCTTCCCTCTAAGAGGGTGGAATATATCTCTCCAAGAAGAGGCGTGTGAACTGATCCTAAGTCATGGGAGGAGAACCTCTTGGTCTGTCGAGAAGATAGGACTGCCAATATCTACGGGCCATGCCCTTCAGCTGAAAGGTGGTAAAGTTCACCCCGTTGGACTCCAATATCCTCATGTTGTGCAGTATGTCCCTGCACCGATCAATAAAGTCCTGGGGATCCTCATGTCGCTCACCTCCGAAGGCAGGAGGATGAATCCTGGTCCATCTGTCTAATAGCTTCTCTGGATCACCGGTCGCAGCTGGTCCGGGCTCAGGTATAGCTGCTACAACTGGCTGAGCTCCGCCCATGGGTAGTGCGCCCGGGGTCTGATACACGGCAGCTGCATACCCTGGAGCCTAAGCGGTAGGGGTCTGTGTCCCCCTCCCACCTAAAATGTGGCCGGGTCTGCTGGAAATAGACCAGCTTGAGTTATAGAATCTATGAACCGCAGCATATGGCCCATGACCTCCTGGAATCCCGATGCAGACATGAAATCCACCAGGGCTGGCTCTAATGCAGGCACCTCGCCCTGCTCCTCAATAATAGGATCTTCTACTGGATCCACTGGTGGCATAGCTGGAGTAACTCTGGGACGTCCTCGTCCCCTACCACGGGCTGGAGCCCTCCCTCGTCCTTTAGCAACAGGGGGAGCAGCTCCTCTATGGTCTAGAACATTTGTTGCGCGCGTTCTCACTATTTGTGAGAGAACAAGAGAAAGATACTTAGTACCATATCAATTGCACGATAGGAGATGAAGAAAGAGTAGCTTCCTAACACCCTATAGCCTCTCGAAGATAAGTACAGACGTCTCCGTACTGATCCGCAAGACTCTATTAGGCCTGCTCATAACTTGTGAGACCTACGTGAACCTAGTGCTCTGATACCATATTGTCACGACCCAATTCTCTTATAAGCCGTGATGGCGCCCAACGCCGCCACTAGGGAAGCCAACAGTGAACTAACCATGTGATTTCCTCTTTTTAATAAATTTGCAAGTATTTAAATTCCATTAGTTAAGAGATTAAGAAACAGTAGATTTGAATAAATAAAACGAAAGCAACTGAGTGCAATCATAATAATAGTAATAATCCAAAATCATAAAATATGCTAGTATGTGTGCCAAGACATAGTGTCACAAGTGTATGAGCACTAATAGATTATACAAACTCTAGCTACTGTCTGAAATAAAAATAGACAGAAAATGAAAGCAAAGGAGACACTCTAGGTGCTGCGAAACGGCTCAGGAAACAGCTCACCACTAGGCTTCTGGGTAACGGGGATGCGCGCTGGTATGTCCACCAGATGCATCTGCCTCAGATCCTGCACGGTTAGTGCAGAAGTATAGCATGAGTACATAAACAACATGTACCCAGTAAGTATCAAGTCTAACCTAGAAGAAGTAGTGACGAGGGGTCGACATCGACACTTACTATGGGCTAACAATAGTAGTACAAGAGTTCTAAATAAGCATTAGTCATATAGATGTTAATAATAATAACTCATTAACAAGCAGGAAAGAAATAATTCTTTCACACATGGAAATTCCCAAATTAATTCAGTCATATATGATTTCAACTTCTCAAGCCATGAAATGATGTCAATGTATAATTAAACTCTGAGTATTATCACGCATGATTATGCCGAGGTCGTACGACCCAATCCAGAATAATGTATACACTACCGAGGGTCGAGCGGCACGAACCATAAATGCATCTATCTACTGCTGAGGTGTTCGGCCCCCTCCACAAGAAGAGAGGATACTTTATAAGCATTTGACCTAAATATTGTTAAAGGCTAATACACAGTGTAATACAAATTCCATTAACGGTCTTTCAAAATTCCTCTAACAAGTTTTAATATAATTTAGGTACCTTAATTAACAAGTAGGGTACAAACATTTCAAATAATTCATGATTTGGGTCCTAAAAACAACCCGGACATAAGCATAATTAGTATCTACGCACGGACTCTCGCCACCTCATACGTACATAGCCCCTAGAATTAGAAGCAAACATTAATTTAAATCGCCTATGGGGTAAATTCCCTCTTACAAAGTTAGACAAGAGACTTACCTCATCTCAAAGCTCACTTTCCGGCCTCAATTCAATCTAAAGCCTCAATTCGGTTCCGAACAATCCGAAACTAGCCAAATATTGTATAAATCAATCAATATATGTTCAAAAGTGCATATTCTAACTATTAGAGTGATTACCCAACCCCAATTGAAGGATTTCTAAAATTCATCCCCGGGCCCACGTGCCCGGATTCCGAAACTCTACGAATAAAGTTGTTACCCATAACCTCACGAACTTAAATATATAGATTTTCACTCAATTCCATAACCATTTTCATGGTTAAACCCCATTTTTATGAAAACCTAGGTTTTTTCATCTAAACCCATAATTTTCACAAATTTACATGTTAAAATCTATCCATAATCTATATATTTAACTTACATTAGATAGCATTTACTTACCTCCAAGTTGCTAGGTGAATACCCTTCTCAAGAAGCTCCAAAATTGCCCAAAAGTGAGAGAAATGGGTTAGAAATGGCTTAAGTCCCATAATAAATAAAGCTCACTGCTTCCAGGACTTCCGCTTCTGCGGCTCCTTCGTTTCTGCGATCAGCGGCTCGCTTCTGCGAGATCGCTTCTGCAGTGAGCACGTCGCACATGTGCCTTCCCCTGCTTCTGTGATCGTCTGCTTCGCACCTGCGCCTTCGCAGGTGAGGTCCTCCCCCCGCTTCTGCGATTCCTGGGCAGCCTTTGCTGGCCCGCCTCTGCGGTTGCTGGCTCGCTTCTGGGAGCTAGAACCTGCGGCTAGCCTTCCGCAGATGCGATTGCACCAGAAGCTGGATGTTTCATCCATTTCCTCTAAGTCCAAAAACTTGGTCTGTGCCTCGTCCGATTAACACCCGAGGCCCCCGGGGCCTGCCCAAACATACCAACAAGTTTGAAATCATAAAATGGACTCGCTCGTACCCTCGGAATGCATAAAACAACATCAAAATTAAGAATCACACCCTAAACCAAATTGAATCAACTTATGAACTTCAAGTTCTTCTGAATTACTCTAAACACGCCGAAACATACTTAAACTACTCGGAATGATACCAGATTTCGCGTGCAAGTCTTAAATCACCATACGAAATTATTCCCAGGCTCGGAATTCTAAACGGACCTCGATAACACCAAAACCTACTCTAAACTAAATTTAAAGAATTTTAAAACCTTCAAGGTGCCAACTAACAATATTAACCGCCGAAACGCCCCCGGGTCTTCCAAAACTCAATCCGAATATACGCTCAAGTCCAAAATTATCATACGAACTTATTGGGACTGTCAAATCCCGGTTCCGAGGTCGTTTACTCAAAACACTGACCAAAGTCAAACTTAGCCCTTTTAGCCAACCTTAAGGAACTGAGTGTTCCGATTTTAACCTGAACCCTTCCAAATCCGGAACTAACCATTCTCGCACGTCATAAAACAGTAAAAGCACATACGAGGAGTCTTATTTAGGGGGGCGGGGACCTAAAAAGCAAAACGACCTATCAGGTCATTACATTCTCCACCTCTTAAATAAACATTCTTCCTCGAACTGGTCTAGAATCATATCTGGAGTGCTGAACAAGTGTGGATATCTGCTCCGCATGTCCTCCTCGGTCTCCCAAGTCGCCTCCTCAACTAGTTAACCCCTCTACTGAACCTTTACTGCAAAAATCTTATTGGACTTCAACTGGCGAACATGTCTCAATAATGGCAATTGGCTCCTCCTCACAACCCAGACTCTCATCTAACTGAACCGTGTTGTAGTCCAACACATGCGACATGTCGGCATGATACCTCCAGAGCATAGACACGTAGAAAACCAGATGAAATCCCGATAGACTGGGAGGCAAAGCAAGCTCATAAGCAACCTCCCCAACTCATCTCAACACCTCGAACGGTCCTATAAACCGTGGGATCAACTTGCCCTTCTTTCCGAACCTCATGATCCATTTCATCGGCGAGACCTTCAAGAGAACTTTATCACCCACCATAAAAGATAAATCACGCGCCTTCTGATCCGTGTAACTCTTCTGTCTGGACTGTGCCGTGCGAAGTCGCTCCTGAATCAACGTTACCTTTTCCAAGGCATCCTTCACCAAATCAGTGCCATGTAACTTAGCCTCGCTGGGCTCAAACCATCCGATGGGAGAACGACATCGTCGACCATATAAAGCCTCAAATGGAGCCATCTCGATATTGGACTGATAACAGTTGTTGTAAGCAAACTCGGCCAAAGGCAAGAATTAATCCCACTACCCTCTGAAGTCAATCACACATGCTCTGAGCATATCCTGCAAGATCTGAACTGTCCGCTCCGACTGCCCGTTGGTCTGCAAATGAAAGGTTGTGCTGAGCTCTACACGGGTCCCCAACTCACCATGTACTATTCTCCAGAAATGCGAAGTAAACTGAGGGCCTCTATCTGATATAATGGAAACAAGTACACCATGCCACCGATCAATCTCCTGAATATAAATCTGGGCCAACCTCTTTGAAGAGTACTCAAAACCCGGTTCTAAGGTCGTTTACTCAAAACGTTGACCAAACTCAAATTTAGCCCTTTTAGCCAACCTTAAGGAACCGAGTGTTCCGATTTTAACCTGAACCCTTTCAACTCTCGAACTAACCATCTCTGCAAGTCATAAAACAGTAAACATACATAGGGGGAGTCTTATTTAGGGGGACGGGGACCTAGAAAGCAAAACGACCGGTCAGGTCATTATACTGGTCACCCCCCAACTTATTACTTTTCAACTTAGTTTGACCAACACTTTTACTAATTTATCTTTAATAATATTTTCTAATTCACAAAATACTTTTTACAAATAAACGTCTTGACTTTCTCTTCATTCTATTCGTTGTTAATTCTTTTCTTTACAAAGAATTTTTTTAATTTGAAATCTTTTAAAAAATTTCAAGGGTATTTTAGTCATTTTAGCAAAAGAATAGCTTATTAAGACTTTTTAATCAAACATATCAACTGATTATTATCAGTTTCAGCACTTCTATCCAAATACGTAAATGCTTATTTTAAAAATCAGTTTCAGCATTTAAATTGTTTTCTCCAGCTTATCAGCTATTTACAATCAGCTAATCCAAACGGGTTTCTAATCTTACCATACCATTTCATACTGGGAGGTATGTATACATGACAATGAAGGCTTAGCATCACACATGCTTCATTCTTATGCATCTTTTAAATTTTTTGGATTGGACGCATTATGAGCAGAGGAGGAGCCACAGATTTAAAGTTGGAATTCTAATCCTTTTAAGCTAGTGAATTTTAATTAAGAATTTGCACATATTTAATGAATTCTGTTTTAAAACATAATTTTGACTAAAATTATTGGGTTCGCCCGAATCCGTAACGTATGTACGAGATCCACCTTGTTGATGAGTTAAATTGAGTCCTGCCAGTAACTATGAAGCGAGGAAACAAAACAGGAAACTATTGTCTTCGGCAAACACATAGAAATCATAGCTAAGAGATTCTTTCAACGCTTCTGTCGCTTTTGGAAATAACTTTGTGCGTGAAAGAAAACAAAATAACGTAAATATAAGTATTATTCGCCTGTCATGTGTTGCAATCAGAGTAAAAAATTACTGGAAGTAGGCAAGCAGAGTGGTAACAAAGACATTGCGCAACAAGAACTCGATAAGCAGAGAAACCCTTTGTACGACAAGGAAGTATAAAATTATGCTTCTAAGGTTGAACAGCCCCCCACCCACCCCACAAAAAAAAATAGCTTCTGCTTTCGAGGGAATCCCTTTTCACTCGCCATGATATTGTTAGGGATATAGTAGATATGCCCTAGATCCAATCTCATATTTGATAATTTGAACATATTTTTGTGAACGTTATTTGATATAAAAATATATGGTATTTGATATTATTTTATCATAGTTATTATTAATTGTTTGATTAACTTGATAAGGTCCTTGATTAAATTTTGAGACTTGTCATCGTGATGGAGATCGTGATAATGAGAGCAAAATTTCTTATAATTTAATCTTAATTTGTTATTGATCGTAGGATTATTAATTTGGACATTAGTAATCCGGTCAGATCAATATTTATGTGATCATCTTTATTGGATAAAGATTAGTTGATTTCATTAACTAAATCACATAGATAGATGATGCATATAGAGATATGATCATGAACCGACCCATTGGATAATTCTTAATGGTTAGAATTATCATAAACTGCCAATAGGATATTCTCTTGAAGAATGTGATTTAAGAGTTTTCTTTGACCTAAAATCGTCATAGTAATTGACAAGTTATTTATTGTGCTTTGATACTAGATACCTATGGCCCTAGGGCGATAGTTGAAAGGATATTGGGTATGATTAAATGCTTGTAGAATTAGTGATTATTCAAGATGGAATCTGTCAACTCTTGGTAATGAGTTTAAGCTCCATGTTGTCATGAATTATAAACGACCAGATTAAGACCTTGGCCAAGCCGATTGAATGAAAGAAGAAAAGAGTTTCTTAGGTCATTCAATGGATTGGCTAGGGCGATTGAATGAAAGAAGAAAAGAGTTTCTTAGGTCATTCAGTGGACGATTATATTCGACATGAACACGTAGTTGGTCGCCTATTAGGATTTGACAGTTGAACCATATCCTAGGGTGACTTAGAGCTATAAGGACATAAAGAAATATTACTTTATTCTTCTACTGGTTCTTGAGAGTAAATTGTATACTTCACTCTATCCGGTCATTAAGAAGTGTTGCTAGACGTCACCCTTGATTAGTATATTGATATGATTAATTTATTACAGGCTTAGTATTAAACCTATGGGGGGCACACTAATGAGTGTTGTGATCTTTGCTAAAAGATTAATTACTTTATTATTTGATAATTAAGTTAAAGAATTTAATTAGTCAAATAAATTTAGTTATTACTTCAAATGAAATATTATTATATTCTTTGCTAGTATAGAGGATATAATTAATATTGTAAACAAATTAAATTTTTTTATTTGGAATAAAAAATTAAAATATATCTCCTGGTTGAAATATATATATATATATGTGTGTGTGAGATATATATATATATATATATATATAATTAATATTTATATAAAGATATATAAAATATTAAGAAAGGACTTATAAGTTAAAACCAACTTTGAGTTGGATTAACGAGAAAGTCCATAAAGGACGTGTAGTCTATCAGAATCCCATGAGTAATGGGATTAGTATTTTCCTATATAAAATTGTGAAAGTCCAATATAGAACCTGGTCTTTCGGTTCCTTTTCTTTAACATAAGGGAAACAGTTGGTGTTTAAGCATACATATATATATATATATATATATATATATATATATATATATATACATAGCTAAATCAACGTGACCAACACAGCTTCTTGGAGATGTCGCAAAACCAAAGAGATATTGAAAGAGTCAAGTAATACTCTTGACAAGAAAATAAGCTTCTTGGTCTTTCACGTTTGGGCTAAGGTTTTTGAGAAAATTTTAGTACAATATTTTCATATAATTTGTTTGCGGGTTTCATTGATCAAAGAGTTGAGAGTAAGGATTGATCTCGGTGTGGATACGCATAGAGTTTTTGCACTATCGAAGAAATATGAAACGAGACTCTCTTCACCAGGTATGTCTTAAATCCTATCTTTGACATGTAAATAAATTTTAAACACGAAAAGATCTTCCTAGGATTATTTTTGTCTTCTGCTGCGTGTTACGAACACTTATATGCAATCCTACAGTGGTATCAAAGCCATAGTTTCTCGTGTCCAAAATTTATTTACGAGATATTTTAAGATTATATTTGAAGAGTACAAACCATAATACTTGTGTCTTGTACAATAGTCAAATTGTTTGAGTGCATATTAATTGATATTATTTTATTGTGAATAAAATATATATTCATATAAGTTAAACTATTGAGATAGTTCATAAGTTGAAATTGAAATTTGTATTGGATACGACGGTAATCTATAATAGGTTATTGGATTCTACTGTTATTTTAATTGTTATTAGTTCATGAGTTATTAATTAATAATAATATTCGGGCATGAATTATTTTTATGTGATATATAAGATAAATATGTTAGAAGAATGTTGAATTTCATTTTTATGTCATGTGCTTGCTCATTACATAATTTTGAATTATTTATTATATGTGATGTAAATTAATTTAAGACGAAGCATGTAGACAACTTGAACTAAATTAATGTGCTATAAAAGATTTGATCATCATATTATTAAAAGTTATTTTAATAATAATTCTCTCCAACTAAAATTTGAGTTCTTAAATAATAAAATATAATATATTTTATTGTAAAGCTATCCATCAAAGTAAATAATTTTATTTATTTCTTGTTTATAAGGAGCGACCTGACAACCGGGAGACTTATAGTTCAAGAATATGTTAAATTTTTTATTGCATTAGATGTATGAATTGAAAGAATTATTTAATTTTACACTAAACTCTTGGACTACCCGGAGAGTATAAAATTTAATAAGTTCTTTGCTATCATGATGATTGAACTCAGCTATGCCAATAGGATCGACCTAATAGGGGACTATTTGACATAGATCTATTTAAGGAAATTGTATGAAGATACAATTGGTAAGAGTACCTACCTTTAAAATATATGTGAGAAACGACTTGACTTCCAAGGGGCTCATAGATATTGTTAAAGGATTTCTTTACTCCATTAACAAAAATAAAAATTTCTTAAACTATAATGAGCATAAATAGTTTAAAATAATTAGTGAAAATATCATTTAGATAAAAGTTCATTTCTTTATGATATATGTAAATATATTCTTATATTATTGCCTTTTCTTTTTCATATTTTAGATTTCTCAATATGTCTGTTATATCATTGCGTGAAATACTTGAGACCAACAAGTTGGTAGGACCAAACTTTGATGGCTGGTATAAAATTTTGAGAATTGTTCTCATGCATGAAAAGCTCATTGATGTGATCGATAATCCTGCAAAGATAATCTCACTAGAGAATGATGTTAAGTCACCAAGGTTTATTAGAAACACTTGGAAGAATGCCTTGCTATTAAGCGCATCATTCTCGCTTCTATGAGTTCTGAACTCCAGAGGAAATATTAGAATATGGATTCAACTGCAATCATTGAATATCTTAAGAAACTGGTTGATACACAGTTAGACATTGAGAACTCTCCAGTTGGAACCCATGTCAATTACGTGATTGTTCTTACCGAAGAACATGAGAAGTTAGGGTACAAGATTGGTAAAGAACTTTCTAAAGATTTGATCTTGCAGTCAGTATATGATGCTGAATGTTTTCATTGTAAGAAGAAAGGGCATTGGAAGAGAAACTGCAAGGAGTATCTTGCAACTCTAAAGGACAAGATACAAGGTGAGACGTTAATAAAAAATATTTTCAAGATTTTTTTAGCTACTACAATTCTTCATTGTTGGTATTAGATACTGACAGTGGTCATAACATCTGCAATATGTTGCAAGGGTTCAAGATAAGTAGGAGATTGAAGAAAGGAGAAGTTAATCTACAAGTTGAAAATGGTGCAAAAGTTGCAGCCATAGTTGTAGGATCATTTCTTTAATAATGCCTTCGGGTAAAGTACTTATGCCGGATGATTGTTATTATGTTTCTAAATTTGTTTTGAACATAATTTCAGCTTTGATGTTGGACAAACATGGGTTTCGCATTAACATAGGCAATGGTATTTGCTCTATTTATTATGGTGATGATTTATATGCGAGTGGCTATCTCCAACATGATGTTTATGTCTTACCTAATATGAATACTAATTCGATTATGCATGTTTCTAGTCTTAAGAGAAAAAGAGATGATCAAGTAAATCATATATACCTTTAGCATTATAGGCTTGGTCATATTAGAGAGAAAAGAATTAACAAGTTGTACAAGGAAGAGTACCTTGATAAGTATGATTTTGAATCATATCCAACTTGTGAATCTTGTCTCAAAGGAAAAATGTAACGACCCAACCGGTCGTTTTGCCTTCTAGAACCCCATTCCCCTAAATAAGATTTTTCGTATGTACTTTTACTGTTTTATGACATGAGGGGATGGTTAGTTCAGGAATTGGAAGGGTTCGTGTTGAAATCGAAATACTTGGCTACTTAGTTAGCTTTAAAAAGGCTAAGTTTGACTTCGGTCAATATTTTTAGAAAACAACCTCGGAATCGGGATTTGAAGATTTCAATAGGTTCGTATGATGATTTTGGACTTGGGTATATGTTCGAATCGGGTTTTGGACAACTCGGGAACATTTCGGCGCTTAATAGTAAAAGTTATCTATTTGAAGGTTTTAAAGTTTTTTAAATTTGGTTTGGAGTAGGTTTTTAAGTAATCGAGGTATGTTTGGAATTCTGAGCCTGGGAGTAGTTTCGTATGGTGATTTAAGACTTGCACGCAAAATTTGGTGTCATTCCGAGTAGTTTAAGTATGTTTCGGCGCGTTCAGAGTAAGTTTGAAGAATTTAAAATTTCTAAGTTGAATCAATTTGGTTTGAGGTATGATTCTTAGTTTTGATGTTATTTTATACGTTCTGAGGGTTTGGGAGAGTCCATTTTATGATTCCAAACTTGTTGGTATGTTCGGGCGAGGCCCCGGGGGCCTTGGGTGTTAACCAGACGAGGCTCAGACCAAGTTTGGACTTAGGAGCAATGGCTGAAGCTTCCAGCTTCTGGTGTAACCGCACCTGCATATGGACAACTGCAGGAGTGAGCTTGCAGATTAGACTTGATACTTACTGGGTACACGTTGTTTACATACTCATGCTATGCTTGCTGCACTTTTTGGTGCAGGGTCTGAGACATGTGCATCAGGCGGTCCTACCGGTGCGCACCCCCGATATCCTGAGGCCTAGTGGTGAGCTGCTTCCTGAGTCATTTTATAGCCCTAGAGTCTCTCTCTTTTATATTTTGTATTCTGTCTATTTCATATTCAGACAGTGGTTAGAAGTTTGTATAATATAGTAGATGCTCATACACTTGTGACATTGGGTCTTGGCACATACACTAGTAGAATTATGGTCTGGAAATTATTATTTTGGTTTTTATCTATTTAGACTTTCTATTTTTCTTAAATATAGCAAGTAAGGAAAGTTTAATTACTCAAAATTTTATTAAAGGAGGAAATATATATTTAATTCACTATTTGGCTTGCCTAGCAGTGATGTTGGGCGCCATCACGATCTATAGATGAAATTGGGTCGTGACAATATGGTATCAGAGCATTAGGTTCACGTAGGTCTCACAAGTGATGAGCAGGCCTAATAGAGTTTTGCGAATCGGTACAGAGACGTCTGTACTTATCTTCGAGAGGCTATAGAGTGTTAGGAAACTACCTTTCTTCATCTCCTATCGTGCAGTTGATGTAGTACTAAGTATCTTTCTCTTATCCTCTCATAGATGGTGAGAATGCACTCTACGGAGGTTCTAGACCAGGGAAGAGCTGCTCCCCCTGTTGTTAGAGGCCGAGGCAGAGGCCGAGGGAGGGCTCCAGCCCGTGGTAGGGGACGAGGACGTCCCAGGGTTACTTTAGCTATGCCGCCAGTGGGTCCAGCAGAGGATCCTATTATTGAGGAGCAGGGCGAGGTGCCTGCCGCAAAGCCAGCTTCGGTGGATTTCACGTCTGCATTGGGATTCCAGGAGGTTATGGGCCGTATATTGCGGTTCATGGATACCATGACTCAGGCTGGTTTATTCCCGGCAGACC
>AWOL01S0024525.1:207925-220191 GCA_000715115.1 Nicotiana otophora | reverse complement strand
TCTTGGATTTACGTCGACTAACTTACGGCATGATCTAAGATACGCGAATTTGGGTTGTAACAAGAGAGATGGAGGAAGTGGGGTGGATTCCACGTTTGTTACATGTCAGGCCACGTGGAAGAGAGATAGGATAGAGGGGGGAGGGGGAGACCAAGCACGTGTCAAATATGTGGATTTTCGGTGGGTTAGGCGCGGCGGCAGTGGGGAATTGGGGTGGTGCGGCTTAGCGTTTGAGAATTAGGGTTAGGTTTAGGTGTTATAATAAGCTTTTATACGAAGGGTTGGGGGAATATGGGTCATTGGATGGAGAAGAATGAAGGGTTGGGATTTAATTAATAGGTCTGATGAGTTAAAGAGTCATGGGGCGGGTTAGTGGGTAATGGGTCTAGCCTAAGCTGATGAGGGTTATGGGTAATGGGCCAATCCGAATTTGGGCTGTAGATTTTGGGACTCTTCAATTCTTAAAGTCCATAAATTAACAAACTAAAACTTCTTTCCTTTAAACAATATAATATAAAATATACTATTAAATATAAAATTAATTCCAATTAATTAAAGTAAAACTATATCATAATATGAAACTATTTTTTTGTATTTTCAAATAAGAGTAGAGAAAACATAAATTGCATTCATAGTGAAAATCAAAATATATTACTATAAAATAAGAAAATATGTAATGAACTATTTTTGTGTTTTCAATTTTATGTTTAAAAATTAAAATTGAAGATAAAAATATACTAAAATTCTATAAAATCAAATACATACTAAGAATATAAAATTACTACGAATACTAAAAATAACTTTTAAAAATCGTGCGGGTCAAAAATTACGTGCTTACAGCTGCCCCTCTTTGCTTGAAAACACAAAGTATTTTTGAGCAAAGAATTGAGTAAGCAACATAATTGATTTTTGACCCGACACTTATTCGAGAAAAGATAAAAGGGTAAATAAGTGTGGCCGAAGGTATCTGAGCTGCCTACATATCCTTGGTTATAATGGAATCAGGTTACGTGTAGTTCAGAAGTGAATGAACTGATGGAGTATGTGAAGATGATGAAAGAGTCGAGTGACGTACCGTTTGAGATTTCGGTCTACAGTTCCTGCCATTACATCAAAAATAAAAGCAAAAATAATAGCAAAATAAAAGAAAAATACAAGATCCTATCTACTTCTTATTTCGAATCTTCCTTGAATCTCTAGTTGAATCATCAACATGAATTTGAAAATCAACCCTATTCTTCAGGTGGCTCCTGCTGACTTGAACTTAAAGAAAACTGAAGGTTGACCCTATTCTTCAGGCGGGCTCCTCCTGCTTCGACTTGAAATAAACATGAAATTGGAGTAGACTCGAGCTTGCAAACCCTGTTCTTCAGGTGGGCCCGTGCTACTTCTGATTTGAACTAAACAAAAGTCGAGGTTGACCTTGTTCTTCAGGCGGGCTTTTGATGCTTGAACTTGAAGGAAGCTGAAAGTTGATCATGTTCTTCAGGCAGGCTACTGCTGCTTCTGATGTTGTAACGAACCGACCGGTCATTTTGAGAATTTAAGTCCCGATCGGCGGCGTAATCCTGAGCAGCTTCGTATTATGTGTATTGGCTTCCATGCATGGTTGAATTCATTTACCGGATGATTCAGAGTGAGTGGGGACACTTAGTTCCTAAAAACGGAAGCTTAAGTCTTAGGATTTTGACTGTGGTTGGAACTATACGAAGACGACTCCGGAATGGAGTTTTGCCAGTTTCGTTAGCTCTGTTGTGTGATTTTGGACTTAGGGGCATGTCCGGATTGTATTTTGGAGGTCTGTAGCTCATTTAGGCTTGAAATGGAGAAAGTCAAATTTTTGAAGATTTTGACCGGTAGTGGACTTTTTGATATCGGGGTCGGAATCCGATTCCGGAAGTTGGAGTAGGTCCGTAATGTTGAATATGACTTGTGTACAAAATTTGGGGTCAATCGGACATGGTTTGATAGGTTTCGGCATCGGTTGTAGCATTTTTAAAGTTTCAAGTTCATTAAGTTTGAATCAGAGGGTGATTCATATTTTTAGCGTTGCTTGATGTGATTTGAGGGCTCGACTAAGTTCGTATGGTGTTTTAGGACTTGTTGATATGTTTGGTTGAGGTACCGGGGGCCTCGGGTGAGTTTCGGATGCTTAACGAATCGAAATTTGGACTTTTGTAGTTGCTGAAGCTTTCAAGCTTCTGGTGTAATCGCACCTGCGGTGGGGTAGCTGCACGGGAGGACTCGCACATGCGGACTCGCACGTGTGGAAGGGATCTCACAAATGTGGCCCTGGTCTGGGAAACCAGTGGTCGCAGGTGAGACAAAAGGGGCGCAGAAGCGGAGCCGCTCCTGCGGAGAAGGGATCATAGAAGCGGAGGACGAGCTGAGTGAGGATTCCGCATAAGCAGACAAGAATCTGCAGGTGCGCACTCGCAGGTGCGGCCTTATGCTCACAGAAGCGGACCAGAGGACTTAAGTCATTTCTGCACCAAAGATTTAATTTTCGTAGGTGCGGCGTCGCAAGTGCGACTGAAGCCCGCAGAAGCGGAAATCGCTGCGCAGAAAATGGCTAAGTGCGAGGGTTGATTTCATTCTCCAATTTTGGACCTAGAGAGCTCGGATTGAGGCAAAAGTTTGAGGGATTTTCAGAGGAAGCTTGTGGGTAACAATTCTTAACTCTTTTATGGTTATATATCATTAATCTATAGTTGAATTCATCATTTAATTAAGGAATTTGGTTGAGAAATTTGGGAAAAGGTTGGAAAGTTCTTCAAATAAAATTTTTAAATTTTGATTTGGATTTTGATATCGGATTTGGATAATTTTGGTACGAGTGAACTCGTGGTTGATTGGGTGTTCATATTTTATGACTTTTACCCGATTCCGAGACGTGGGCCCGGGTCGACTTTTTGGGTCGAATTTTCGATTCTTCGCTAAAGTCGTAGATTTATTATTTAAATTAGTTTTTCGTAATTTTATTCATGATATGTATTTGTGTTTGGCTAGATTTGGGCCATTTAGAGTCGGATAATCGAGGAAAGGGCATTCTTACTGATTGATTGAGCTTGGTTCGAGGTAAGTATCTTGCCTAACTTCGTTTGGGAGAACTACCCCTTAGGATTTGAGTCTTCTATGCTAATTGTAGTCCGTGTACGCGAGGTGACGAGTACGTGCTCGGACTTATTTGTGGAAAGTTTGGCTTTTAGGGTTCTTAGGTCCTTGTATTCACTGATTATGCAGTTGTTATGTCATGCATACGTCTCTTAATTACTATTTTCACCTCTACATGCTTTAATTAGAATTAATTGCTTCATGATTCGCCCTTGATGCTTATTTGACCCATCTGTGCCTTAACTGAAATTGTTATCTCTTCTTTTACCATGTTATCTTTCCCCTAACTGCTTATCTTTATTTGAAGTTATAATTATCTCATTTGTAATTGTTCATACTTAATTGAGGATATTATTATCTTCCTGCTGCTTATCCCTAATTGAATTTGTTGTATCTCTTTCTTAATTTGCCAACCTTAGAAAGAAGTTAGATATCCTATATTTTAGTTGACTTGTCCTTATTTGGAATTATTCGCCTTGTGTTAGCTCCCTCATTGTCGAACTGTACATTGTAGACTGTTGTTGCATAACATTTCCTTTCTTGTTGAGTTGTTCTTATTATGATTAACATTCTTTATTTTGGCCACTCCTTGTGAATTAATTCCTCCGTTTCTTTGAGTTCTGTAATTTTTGAGTTGATTTATTTGCCGTACCCTTGTATTAGTGTTATTGTTGTTGTTTTACTTGTTGTTTTTGCGTATTTACTTTGGGACTACGAGGCGGTACCTCGGTAGATCCCACTGTCTTGCATATTTAATTTGGGACTACGAGGCGGTACCTCGGGAGATTCCCCTATCTTGCATATTTAATTTGGGACTATGGGGCAGTACCTCAGGAGATCCCCCTATCTTGCATATTTTACTTTTGGGACTACGAGACGGTATCTCGAGAGTGACCTTTGTTGACATCTCTTTGTTATGGGGTTGCACGAGGTTTCTGTCATGCTATTGTTACTATTGATATTTGCACATGCGGCGTGACAAGGCGGGATATATATATGTGGGTTGCGCATATGGAAAGACAAGGTGGGAACATTATTATGCATGTGTGGCGAGACAAGGCGGGCATTTACTTTACTATTGCACACGTAGCGAGACAAGGTGGGCTATGTCAAGGATTGATTTGTCATGATTTGTGATGGTCTGGGGGCATTCTTGTTATTGATATTTGTGTAGTGGTACACTTACCTGTGTGAGCTTTATCTTGTGAAAGTTGTGAGAAAACATTCTACGTGTTATCCGTTCTTTTCCTTATGCTCACTAGTTGTATGAAATATCTTAGGACACTTGCACAAGCATACACGTAGTTAAGCACTCTTATCGGATAAGAGGTTTTCTTGATATTGTTGAGTATAAATGCACACCTTTGCTTACTTGCCTTCTATGTGAGAATGACTCTATTTGGCATGCGAGTCGTCAATGCGGTTATGAGGTGTAATGAGGGCACATGATGCCAAGTGTTAGGGTTCAGGTATTGAGACCCGTGAGTTGTGATTTGTCCGAGGTTCGGTACCTCGTGGAGTTTGTAGACTAAAACCTGATGTGAAAGCGGTCATTGTTGCTGAGTTATTATTTCTTCTTGCTGTATCTGTGATTTCGAATTTAGGTTGTGTTTATGTTCACCCTTCTGTGTCATTATTATGGTATTCCGCTGATACTTGTTGTTGTTCTTTCCTATTGCAATTATTGTATTGCTAGTCATATCGCGCAGTCTTTATGTAGATATTATACTCTGTTATTTCTATACTTTGTTCAGGTCATTTAGTCCAATAGGTGTCTTGACTGTTCCTCGTCACTACTCCACTGAGGTTAGTCTTGATACTTACTGGGTACCTCCGTAGTGTATTTATACTACACTTCTACATATTTTTGTGCAGATCCAGGTATTTTGAAGTCAGTTGGTCATTAGCTAGCTGTGCGGATTGTTGCTGTGGAGACTCAAGGTAAACCTGCTGCTGTGTTTGCAGACTTCAGAGTCACCTTCTGATTTGTATTCATATTGTTACTTTATTTCAAACAGTTGTATTTAGAAGAATTTTAGCAAATTCTGTAGAGCTTATGACTTATACTACCAATTTTGGGAATTGTAAATTTTATGGAGATTTCTATTTCAAACGTTATTAGATGTTATTTATTATTGTTGTTATTCAGTAAATGTTAGGCTTACCTAGTTCCTAAGAATAGGTGCCATCATGATACCCAACGGAGGAAAAATTGGGTCGTGACAAATATGAACTAAAAACAACTGGAGGTTGCTCCTATTCTTCAGAAGGGATCCTGCTGTCTCTGCCTTGAACTTGAAAACTAAAAGTTGACCTTGTTCTTCAGGCAGGCTCCCGGTGCTTCTTTAACTTAAACTTAAAAACTGAAAGTTGACCCTGTTCTTCAGGCAGGCTCCTGGTGCTTCTCTAACTTTAACTTGAAAACTGAAAGTTGACCTTGTTCTTCAGACGGGCTCTTGCTTCTTGAACTTGAAAGAAACTGAAAGTTGACCCTGTTTTTCAGGTGGGTGCCTGCAGTCAAAACAAACAAAACGAACAAAATTTTCTGCCCCAGTTTGCACCTGAAAAATTTGTAAGTTGTTAGCAAAACTGTAAATCACATATGCCATTGATGAAGGATGCGATGATGAGAGTAAAACTAAATACTCGACTAGGATGTACGTCTCCCAAAGAATATAACCTGAATGACCCAAACTAGGAATTGTGTCTCCTAGGGGTGAAACTTGAATGACTCAAACTAGGAAGTACGCCTCCTAGATTTGAGATTAAATTGGGCTTGACTAAACTAAAAACTGAACCTATTCTCCAAGTGGGACCCCTGAACTTAAGGAAAACTAAAGATTAACAACTTAAGGAAATCAAAAGTGACCCTATTCTCCAGGAGGGACCCCTGAACTCAAGAAAAGATAAAGACTAACAACTTAAGGAAATTAAAAGTTAACCCTATTTTTCAGGCGGGACCCCTGAACTCTAGTAAAACTAAAGACTAACAACTTAAGAAAACAAAAAACTGACCCTATTCTCCAGGCGGGACCCCTGAACTCTAGTAAAACTAAAGACTAACAACTTAAGAAAATTAAAAACTGACCCTATTCTCCAGGCAGGACCCCTGAACCTAAAACAAACTAAAGATTAACAACTTAAGAAAACTAAAAGTGACTCTATTCTCCAAGTGGGACCCCTGAACTTTAAGAAAAACTATAGATTAACAACTTAAAGAAACTAAAAACTGGCTGTATTCTCTAGGCGGAACCCCTGAACTCTAGGAAAGCTAAAGATAAACAACTTATGAAAATAAAAAACTGACCCTATTCTTCAGGCGGGGCCCCTGAACTCTAGTAAAACTAAAGACTAACAACTTAAGAAAATTAAAACCAGACCCTATTCTCCAGGCGGAACCCCTGAAATTAAGTAAAACTAAAGACTAGCAACTTAAGGAAACTAAAACTGACCATATTCTTCAGGCGGGACCCCTGAACTCAAGGAAAGCTAAAGACTAACAACTTAAGAAAATTAAAAACTGACCCTATTCTCCAGGCGGGACCCTTGAACTCTAGTAAACTAAAGACTAACAACTTAAGAAAACTAAAAACTGACCCTATTCTCCATGCGGGACCCCTGAACTAAAGGAATGCTAAGGATTAACAACTTAAGAAAATTGAAAAGTGACCCTATTCTCCAAGCAGGACCCCTGAACTTAAAGAAAACTAAAGATTAACAACTTAAGAAAACTAAAAAGTGACCCTATTCTCCAGGCGGGATCCCTGAACTCAAGGAAAGCTAAAGTTTAACAACTAAAAACTGACTCTATTCTCCAGGTGAGACCCCTGAACTTAAGGAAAGCTAAAAATTAAGAACTTAAGGAAACTAAAACTGACCTTATTCTCCAGGCGAGACTCCTGAACTTAAAGAAAGCTAAAGATTAAGAACTTAAGAAAACGAAAATGACAACTTAGGAGAAACTAATAAGTGACCCTATTTTTCGGGGGAACCCTAAACTTAAGGAAAGCTAAAGATTAATAACTTGAGGAAACTAAAATTGACCCTATTTTCCAGGCGGGACCCCTGAACTCAAGGAAAGCTAAAGACTAACAACTTAAAAAAATTAAAAAATGACCCTATTCTCCAGGCGGAACCCCTGAACTCTAGTAAACTAAAGACTAACAAGTTAAAAAATTAAAAACTGACCCTATTCTCAAGGTGGGACCTCTGAACTAAAGGAATGCTAAGGATTAACAACTTAAGAAAATTGAAAAGTGACCTTATTCTCCAGGCGGGACCACTGAACTTTAGGAAAAACTAAAGATTAATAATTTAAAGAAACTAAAAACTGACCCTATTATCCTGACGAGACCCCTGAACTCTAGGAAAGCTAAAGAGAAATAACTTAAGAAAACAAAAAACTGACCCTATTCTCCAGACGGGACCCCTGAACTCTAGAAAGCTAAAGACTCTTCCGACTAAGGGAATGCTTAGGAGGTACTGTTCTTCTCAACTAGGAAAAATTCTAAGGAGGTAATGGTATTCTCAAATAGGGAAAATTCTTGGGGGGTAATTATTTTCTCAACTAAGGGAATGTCTAGGAGGTAAAAACCTCGCAAACCCTTTGTGCTGACAAAATTAGGGAACGACACCTGAAAAATTCAAGCTTCCAAGCTTTGATTTGGACATAGTCTTCATCCTGTTTCAAACAAAGAAAACTTGTGAGTTTAAAACATGGTGGTTGGTTTGCGGCCTTGACCTCGAGGGCGATTGCTCCCACACTTTCCATGATAACTTTGATTTCAACTGGGAAGAGCTTGCTTGTTATTGGCTAACCATTTTTTCTGTCAACTCTTCTCACAGAAAACACCTATGATCCGTTCAAGCCCAAATCCCTCTATCTGTTATACTCATGAATTGACATTTACTGAACCTTTTCATTTCACATGAATTCCAAAGCACGTCAATTGTCGCCAACTCAGTGCACATACCACTCTTTCCTAACTTATGCCACTTTTATGTGCTAGCCAGATTCTACTTTGTGCAATTGGAAAGCTGGTAGTAAATTTTAAAGTCATTTCTCACTTGTTCTGACCAAACAGACTCAAAAAGAGGACTTAAATAAAGCAAAAGAAACATGGTAAGGGGACAATGGAAAGAGATGATATCTAACAAGAAAATTACAAAGTAAAAATTTATCAGATATGGATACCAACTCTAATGACCATGACATACATTTGGATTAATTGGCCTAATCTGCCTGGTAAGTCTAATTTTAAATTCTTCTCGTACCTTTAACCTTTTGAAATTCCAATAATCCAATTGTTCTATTAGATTCACAATCCTTATTCGACTTGTGGTACCCCGAAGGGTTTTCACGATCAAGCGTGTCTCATTTTTATTCTCTCTCTTAACTCACTGTCACCTTATGGTACCCGTGAGGGTTTTCACCAATATAAGACTCTCTTGTTTTATTCTTTTCTTCTTATTTCCTCTGATTTTGCATATGACAAGGCATTAACCATGCTAAAAATATCATATGTTCCTGGCATGTCTAACTCGGCACTCTCAAAGATTATCTGGAAGGTACTTTTGGACTGTAATGTGCTTTTGGACAAGGTTAGGAAGAAATAAAGGCACGAAGGCTCAAATTCAAACTAAGACAAAATGGGGTATGACTTTACAATGTTTGGAACCGTCTTTTATAGAAAACAAAACTTCTGCCCCAGTTTCTTTTGAAGTGAGGAATTTTTGAATTTTTGACTTGGTGTGACCAAACCCTAGAGTAGGCTCGCTACATATCTTGTTGATACAAGAAGCAGGTCGAACGTAGTTCAAATGAATACTTTTTGTTGTTGCTATTTTTCTTTTTCTTCTTTTTCTCTTTTTTTTGACTTTTCTTTTTCTTTATCTCTTTTCCTTTTCTTCTCTTTTTTCTCTATTTTCTTCCCGGATGAACTTCTAAAACAAACCTTATGGGGACATGGATTTTTTTTAGTGACTCTAACTTGATTCCAAAAGAGGGGAGGTCAAAGAAATTAACATAGGCTCAAAAGAGGTACTAAATGGTATAAAATGTTTGGGTAACTGAAAGAGGGCCTCCCACTTTCTGAAAATACCAAGTACAAACACATGCAACTTGAGGATATCATTTCTTTTGCAGCATCGGCATTGATATAACAGATATGCCTTCCACCTTTGTTTAGTGCCTTGTCAAGTACATAACTCTTGTTGGGTGATTCCCTCTTCACAATGGATGCCCTCCGTCAATTTGGAGCAAACTCTCTTGGCTTTATCTTGTAAATTGAGATGCACTTGAACTCACAACTGCTCGCTTCAAATTTCTTGGGACGCATTCTCTTGTAACAAATTCTTGTAGTACTCTTAACTTCCCAAACTATCCGCCCTAGTTTCACACAATTCGGGCTTTAAATGATCTCAAAATGTCCAAATATTTACTTGTTTTCCTCAAATGTCTCTGTCATCTTCAAAACTTATTCCATTGTTCCATGATTAGACTAACTTTTAAGACCAGTCTGATAATTCTGCATGTATATCATGTCACTAGAGTCAGTATAAAAAGAACTATTAAAGGAAAAGAGAACTAAACAAAAACTAGAAATAATAGAAAATAGGAGATTGCATTAGACGTATGGTGAAAGGGTTTGAACAACAAAACAAGCAAAATAAAACTTGGGTTACAACCCAGGAACAATCCTAGATAATGCTAGACGAGTTACTACGACTAAACAAACTAGGCAAGATAAAATGATAGAGGGTTTGAGTCACAAGAGTTTGAGTCACAAGACAATATCTGGATTACAACCCTGAATTAACCCGCACAACAGAAATGACAGCAAAATAAACTACCAAGGCTCCTTCCTGGCTAGCCAAGAAAGGAGTATCTTTCAAATTACCAAGCTCGACATCTTAGCCCATGAGTTGCACATCAATATTACCCGGACCTTTACCAATTTCAATCACATTGACCTCAGCAAATGGATTTTGGGACCCTTTTGCCAACTCATTCTTACGATCAACTTCTGGAACCGAGACTGATAGCACTGAAAACTTTGCGGCAAGTGGCTTGCCAAGGAACTCAAAAGCATTATCATATTCCTTTTCAACACAAATCATGCCCACCACATGCGTCTCATTATGAATAGGCAATGGACTTTGGCTAGTATCCGTTGCATCTGGATTTTGTACGATAATGTTACCTGCATCAATAAGCTTCTAGACTGGCCTTCTCAAATTCCAACACTTTTCTATATTGTGCCCCGGAGCATTAGAGCAAAATGCGCACCTTTGAGAATAATCAAAATTCTTTCGAAGGGGGTTCAACATTTTTATCTGAATCGGATTCAACATGTACAATTGCCTCAACTTTTGGAGCAAGCTGCATATGATTCTCCAATAGGAGTGAAAGATTTTTCATTTTGTTGTTGCCTTTCCATTTTGTACTCCGGCCTCGGTTAGAACCTCTTGCAGGTAGGTGGTTGATATGCTTGTAGAGGTGGGTAAGACATTTGTTGAGGTGGTGTAGGCCATTGCGGGTCTTGTGGATGTGAAGCATATGGCGGTGCATTGCAGATAAAGTATTGGGAAGGTGAGGTATGACTTTTTTGGATTTTGTGGAGAGAAGTAGCATTGGGGAGGATTATCTGGAGTAGGGGGATATTCATGGGGTCGATATTGAGGCTGAAAGCATTGAGCAAGAACGCCCACTGGATTTTGTCATTGGCGGAGCTCAACTACATCTTTTCTATTTCTCTTTCTTCCACCTAAACTTACTGAGATGTTTTGAATGTCTTCTGTAGTACATTTCAATGCATAATAGCTCATGATTTTGCCTGACTTGATTCCTTCTTCTACCATCTCCCCCTTTTTTACCACATCGTTGAAAGGTTTGCCTAAAGTCGGGATCAAATAACCGAAGTAGGTGGGTCCCTGAGTTTGTAAGAAAATATTAACTATTTCTTCTTCATCAATCGGGGGCTGACCCGAGCAGATTGTTCCCTCCATCTGAGCCCAAACTCCCTAAACCTTTCCTCGGGTTTCTTTTCCATCTTAGATAGGGAGGAGCGGTCTGGGATAATGTCTATATTATACTGAAAGTGTCGAATAAAATCTTGAGTCACGCCATCCCATGCATATCACTTACTGACATCTTGATGAGTATACCATTCCAAGGCTTCCCCACTCAAGCTCTCACTGAAACATGCCATCAACAGCTCCTCTTTCCCGCCAACACTTCTCATTTTACTACAATAACCCCTTAGACGGGCTACTGGATCTCCATGCCCGTCATACAGGTTAAACTTTGGTATTTTAAATCCCGCGGACAGATGAATATCAGGAAACATACACAAGTCATTGTAAGACATATTTATCTAATTTCCTATCCCTTGCATGTTCTTTAAGGATTGTTCTATACCTTTCAGCTTTCTAGATATCTCATCTCGCTCTTCTTTTCATGTGGACTTTTCATTTTCAACATGAGGCTCATTCCGAGGGCTATGATTGTATGAGTCCAGGACCTTGTGGGCTGTTGCGGCCAAATAAACAAGCAAGTATACGCGATCGCCAAGTAATAAAGTGACTAAAAGTCGGATGTCGAACCCACGAGGACTTATGATTAACTATTAACTAAATTAGACTATCCTAATTATCTAAACAAGAATTAAACCTAAAAATATTTTATTCTAAACTAATTAAATAAAAAAATATAAATAATGAAATTTGAACAGAGAAAGAACAGATTTTTTTATGATATCAATATAATGAAAACGATCTAGGGTTATGGGATATCTAACAATCATATTGTATTCTTAAATTGAATTGACCGACTAATTTATCTAGCTTATTGGTTGACAGGGTTAATATTGCTTATAAGAATATATTGAGTTCTTACTCGCCTGTTCAAGCTAACCCAAGGCCTATATGTCTATGGAGTTAGAATCAACAAGAACGCATTTATAATTCCTATAAATCAACCAAGCAAGGCAATTAGGTATATGTCTATCCTAACCACGAATCCGTTCCCCGATGCCCGAGTTCAAGAACTTACTCTACTCAATCCTATATGTAATATAAAATTCTCACTTTTGAGTTCAATTCTAGATTCGTAGATAATATTCAATTGGTGATCAAGCAATTAAATAATTAAG
>AWOL01S0024525.1:134090-200741 GCA_000715115.1 Nicotiana otophora | reverse complement strand
CAACACATGCTGGATTTGTGGATTTTTGGCGGGTTAGGCGTGGCGACAATGGGTAATTGGGGTGGTGCAGCTAGGTGTTTGAGAATTAGGGTTAGATTTAGGTGTTATAATGAGCTTTTATATGAAGGATTGGGGGAACATGGGTCATTGGATAGAGAAGAATGAAGGGTTGGGATTTAGTTAAGAGGTCTTATGGGTTAAAGGGTCATGGGGCGGGTCAGTGGGTAATGGGTCTGGGCTAAGCTGATGAGGGTTATGGGTAATGGGCAAATCCGAATTTGGGATGTAGATTTTAGGACTCTTCAATTCTTAAAGTCCATAAATTAACAAACTAAGACTTCTTCCCTTTAAACAATATAATATAAAATATACTCTTAAATATAAAATTAATTCCAATTAATTAAAGTGAAACTATATCATAATATGAATCTATTTTTGTTTTGTATTTTCATATAATAGTAGAGAAAAAATAAATTGCAATCATAGTGAAAATCAAAATATATTACTATAAAATACTAATGGCCTTAAGTAAAAATAAGAAAATATGTAATGAACTATTTTTGTATTTTCAATTTTATGTTTAAAAATTAAAATTGAAGATAAAATATACTAGAATTCTATAAAATTAAATAGATACTAAAAATACTACGAATACTAAAACTAACTTTTAAAAATCGTGCGGGTCAAAAATTACGTGCTTACATCATATAGCACATTCATATTTCTAGATGAAAATTCTTTGGTTTTTGACCCTGAACCAATTGTGATAGGGAGAATTTATCATAACTTGCTGGCTAGATGCGTACAAGTGCTGCTGTATATTAAATAATATATCTCATATTAAATTATTTTTGGTAGTTTTGTTTTCATAACCAATTGTTTAGCTATAATTGGAGGCATACAATTCTGCTAAACCAACTTGGATTTAAACCAGCATTATCAAGATAAATCATCATAATTTATATTCTAGAACTGTGCTCTAATAATGTGAGCACACAACTTTGCAAAAAACAAACTACAAGTTGATAACAAACGCACATGTGACTATACAATAGATGCATCTATAAAAATTATATAATAATAAACGATCCACATGGTAGGTGACTAGGCTCATATATATCACATTTTATTCGTTCCAGAAATCAAGGGATTCAAACCCAACCTTAACTTGTATATCATGAGAATAAGCAACCTCTAGTTTACTTGTGGCATGTGATTCAATCATCATGCTTATACTTATATAGTATAAATAAAAGGAAAGTCAAGTAGCCTTTCATATTTTTCCGGTATGATTATAGTAATTTAAAGATATTCAATCTTCCTTTCATTTATAGTCTCAATATGCCAACCACTTTGACTAATATATTTGAAACTCAAAAGGTTTCTTTTGAGACTTACTACTGTAATGAACCAACCATTCATTTTGCCTTTTAGAACCTCATTCTCCTAAATAAAACTCTCCATATGTTCTTTTATTGATTTATGACTTGCGGGGATGGTTGGTTTGGGATTTGGAAGTGTTCGGGTTGAAATCGGAACACTTGGTTCCTTAGTTTGGCTTTAAAAGGCCAAGTTTGACTTCAGTCAACATTTTGAGAAAACAACCCCGGAATCGGAATTTGACGGTTCCAATAGGTTCGTATGATGATTTCAAACTTAGGCGTATGTTCGAATCGAATTTTGGATACTCCGGGAGCGTTTTGGCGATTAATAGAGAAACTCAATTATTTGAAGGTTTAAAGTTCTTTAAATGTGGTTTGGAGTAGGTTTTAGAGTAATCGAGGTCTGTTTAAAATTTTGAGTTTGGGAATAGTTCCGTACGGTGATTTAAGACTTGCTCGCAAAAATTAGTGTCATTCCGAGTAGTATAAGTATATTTCGGCGCGTTCGGAGTAAGTTTGAAAAATTTAAAATTCCTAAGTTGAATCAATTTGGTTTGGGGTATGATTCTTAGTTTTGATGTTGTTTTACACGTTCCGAGAGTTCGAGCGAGTCCGTTTTATGATTTCAAACTTGTTGGTATATTCGAGCGGGGCCCCCAAGTGTTAACCGGATGAGGCTCGGACCAATTTTGAAATTTTGAAAAAAAGAAGTAAAGCTTTTTGCTTCTAGTACGTTCGCACCTGCACTTGGACAGCCGCAGGTGCGACCCTCGCAGATGCGAGTTTTTGTACGTAGAAGCGGAAAGGGAAGGGGGGAAATCGACCGTAGATACAGATGTTTTTGCGCACCTGCGCGAGTCAATGCGCGCAGATGCGAGAGAGGGGCAGTCAAGTGAAACTCGCACCTGCGAGGCTTTTCCGCAGGTGCGGTACACCTCCGCAGATGCGAAACCACTACTTGGCAAAATAGTTAAAAATCGGGGCTCAGAGAATTGTTAGCCCATTTTTCTTCATTTTTGGGTGATTTCAGAGATTTTGAGAGGGGATTTCAACTAGCAACTTGAAGGTAAGTTAAACTTACACACTTTGAGTTAAATATATTGATTATGGGTAGATTATAACCGGTAAATCTTAGAAATTATGGGTCTAGATGAAAAACCTAGATTTTTATAAAAATGAGATTTTAACCACTAAAATTGTTTTGAAATTTGATAGAGATTATATATTTGAGTTCTTGAGATTATGGACAATGTTTTTCTTAGAAAATTTCCGAAATTTGGGCACGTGGGCCCGAGGTGAATTTTAGAAATTTAATTATTTTAGATGTGGTAATTTATTTACTAGTCTAATTTTAAATTATTGAACATGTATTAATTATTATATATAACTTTTGGATAGTTTCGGATTTTTCGGCATCGAATTGAGGTTATTACGTGACATTTTGATCGGAAAATGGACTTTGAGATAAGGTAAGTCTCTTGTCTAATCTTGTGAGTGGGAGTTTACCCCATAGGTGATTAAATTGATAATTGTTGTTAATTGTACGGGGCTACGTATGCACGAGGTGATGAGAGTCCGTGCGTAGCTACTATTTATGCTAACGTCCGGGTAGTTTAGGACTCAAATCATGAATTACGTGTGTAAATTATATTCCTTATTTAATTTAAATTATTAGAATATATTGTGAATTTTTAGGGAAAGATATTAAAAGATAAAAATCTCAGATACTTAATTTTTTGTTCAAATTAATTAATTATTAAAAAATATTGTTCATCCTCTCGAATTAATCTTATAATAAATATACTCTCATTTCCGAGGTACATAAGAAAATGTCCTCCTTTCTTGTGGAGCGGGCCGAATGCCTGGGCAGTATAGATGCATCTGTGGATCGCGCCACACGTCCCTCGGCAGTGTACACGATACTATGGATCGGGCCGTACGACCTCGGCAGAAATCGTGCATAATAATAATAATAATAATTACACGATACCTTAATATTGTAAATTACAGCTTGTAAATTTAATTAATAGATTGGAAATCGTTGCATTTGAAGGAATTTATTTATTTCTATTGGTTAAATAAAATAATTGTTAACTCTGTAAATCATGTTGATTTAAATATTTTTATTTCTATTTTATTTATTATTATTGACCCTTAGTGAGTGTCAAAGTCGGTCATCTCGTCTCTACCTCTTCGAGATTAGGCTTGATACTTACTCAGTACACGTTGTTTACGTACTCATGCTACACTTGTTGCACTTTTTGTGCAGGACCTGAGACAGGTGCTATAGTTAGACCTATCGGCGCGCACCCACGATATCCAGAGGCTTAGTGGTAAGTTGCTCTTCTGAGCCATTCTGCAGCAACCAGTGCCTCTTCCTGAAATTTTTATTCTGTCTACTTTATTTCAGACAGTATTTGGAATCTTTGCATAATCTACTAGATGCTCATACACTTGTGACATTGGGTCTTGTACACACACTAGTACAATGTTTATATTTAATTATGTTCTTGATTATTTTAATTTACTAAATCTTCTCACATTGTCTAAATTCCTGCAAGTAAGAAGAGCTTAATTACTCAATTAATTTTAAAGAAATTGAATATGTGTTTATATTACTAGTTGGCTTCCCTAACTGTAGCGTTGGGCGCCATCACGACATATAGGTTAAATTGGATCGTGACAACATGGTATTAGAGCACTAGGTTCACGTATATTTCACAAGTTATGAGTAGGCCTAATAGAGTCTTGCAGATCGGTACGGAGACGTCTGTACTTATCTTCGAGAGGTTATAGGGTGTTAGGAAACTACCTTTCTTCATCTTCCATCGTGCAATTGATTTAACACTAAATATCTTTCTCTTACTCTCTCACAGATGGTGAGAACGCGCTCTAATGAGGCTCCAGACCAGGGAAGAGCTACTACCCCAGTTACTAGAGGCTGAGGCTGAGGCTGAGGTCGAGCGAGGGCTCCAGCCCGTGGTAGGGTACGAGGATGTCTCATGACTGTTCTAGTTATGCCGCCAGTGGGTCCAGTAGAGAATACCATTATTGAGGAAGAGGGTGAGGTGCCTGTGGCAGAGCCAGCTCCGGTGGATTTCCCATCTGCACCGGGATTCCAGGATGTCATGGGTTGTATGTTGCGGTTTATGGACACTATGACTGAGGCCGGTTTATTTCCGGCAGACCCAGACACATCTCAGGCGGGCGGGGGAGCATAGACTCCGACCGCATAGGATCATGGGCAGGCAGCTGTTGTATATCAGACCCAGGGTGCACTACCCGTGAGGGGAGCCCAGCCAGTGGCAGCAGCTACACCTGAGCCCAGGCCAAATGCAGGCGCCGATCCGCAGAAACTATTAGACAGATGGACTAGACTACATCCTCCTGTCTTGGGGGTGAGTGACATGAGGATCCCCAGGACTTTATTGATCGGTGCAGGGATAGACTACACACCATGAGGATATTGAAGTCTCATGGGGTTGACTTTACTACTTTTCAGCTAGAGGGTAGGGCCCGTAAATGATGGAAGTCTTATCTTCTTGGCAGACTAGCAGATTCTCCTCCCATGACTTGGGACAGGTTCACCCGTATTTCCTGGACATGTATATTCCACCCTCCCAGAGGGAAGAGTTGAGGTTTCAGTTTGAGCAGCTCCAGCAGGGTGAGATGTCAGTGACCGATTATGAGGCAAGGTTCTCTAAGTTATCTCGCCATGCACTTATGATACTTCCTATTGAGGCAGAGAGAGTGAGGAGGTTTGTTGCGGGTTTACATACTGGCTTTCATACCACTATGGCCCGAGAGGTTAAGATGGGTACTTCTTATCAGTTGGTCGTGGAGATAGCCCGGAGGATTAAGGGTGTGCGTCAGCGTAGTAGAGAGCGGTTATGAGAGATAAACGGTTTAGATATTCTAGAGAGTTCAGAGGTGCTCCGTTTGGGGGCAGAGGTCAGTTCGTGAGAGGGCAGTCCAGCAGGCCCCCATATCCAGTACCACCGCCTCCTCGGGGTGCTCCAGTGCGACCTCATTTCAGCGCTATGTCAGAGAGTTCTTATCGCCCACCAGCTATTCAGGGTTCTTCCAGTGGGTATTTAGGTTCCCAGGGTCAGACTTCTAGTCAGCAACCATCGCACCGAGAATTTGTTACGAGTACGGGGATCCCAGTCACATGCGGAGATTCTACCCCAGGCTTCGGGGTAAACCAGTGCAGCAGGGTTAACATCCTATGATTACCGCACCAGTTTGCTCCACCAGTCGTCCGACCACCAAGAGGTAGAGGACATGTGGGTAGAGGCCGTCCTAGAGGTGGAGGTCAGCCAGGTGGAGGCCAGCCAGTTGGTGCTCCAGCTCGGTTCTATGCTTTTTCGGTCAGACCAGATGCAGAGGCCTCAGATGCCGTGATTACAGGTATTATTTCTGTTTGCGACAAAGATGCCTCATTATTATTTGATCCAGGATTTACATATTCATATGTGTCATCTCTAATTTCTCATTTCCTGGGTGTTTCTAGTGAGTCATTGAGTACTCCTATTTATGTGTCCACTCCTGTGGGCGATTTTGTTCTTGTGAATCGGATCTACTGGTCATGTATATTACATTATATGGTTATGAAACTAGAGTAGATCTCCTATTTCTTTAGATGACCGACTTTGAAATCATCCTGGGCATGGACTGGTTATCTCCATATCATGCTATTCTAGATTGTCATACCAAGACTGTTACCTTAGATATTCCAGCATTACGTAGGTTGGAGTCGAAGGGTTCGTCTGTTAGTGCATATAATCGGGTTATTTCTTTGATGAAGGTTCAACACATGGTTGAGAAGGGTTGTTTAGCTTATCTAGCCTATTTCGGGATACTACTGTAGAGACTCCGACTATTGATTCAGTGCCTGTAATTCAAGAGTTCTCCGATGTATTTCCTTCAGATATTCCAGGCATGCCACCAGATCGTGATATTGATTTCTGTATTGACTTGGCTCCAGATACCCAGCCTATATCTATCCCACCGTATTGCATGGCTCTGAAAAAATTGAAAGAATTGAAATAATAGCTTGAGGAGTTACTAGCCAAAGGGTTCATCAGACCGAGTGTATCACCTTAGGGTGCAACGGTGTTATTTGTGAAGAAGAAGGATAGAACGATATGAATGTGTATTGATTATCGTCAATTGAAAAAAGTCACTATTAAGAACAAGTACCCGTTGCCGCGTATTGATGATCTATTTGACCAGTTGCAGGGTTCTAGGGTGTTCTCTAAGATCGACTTGAGGTCGGGGTACCATCAATTGAAGATTCGGGATTCTGATGTTCCGAAGACTGCTTTCCGGACTAGATATGGTCATTATGAGTTTTTGGTGATGTCCTTCGGTTTAACTAACGCCCCGACATCATTATGGATTTGATTAACAAGGTATTCATGCTATATATTGATTCATTTTTCATTGATGACATTTTGATCTACTCGCGCAGTAAGGAGGAGCACAAGCAGCATATGAGAGTGGTGCTTCAGACGTTGCGGGAACAAAAACTATATGCTAACTTCTTCAAATGTGAATTCTGGCTAGAGTCTGTAGTATTTTTGGGGCATATTGAATCGTACGAGGGTATTAAAGTTGATCCCAAAAATATTAAGGCAGTTCAGAATTGGCATCATCCCACTTTGACGACTGAGATCAGGAGTTTTCTGGGTTTAGGAAGTTATTATTGTTGGTTCGTGGAAGGTTTTTCATCTATTGTAACACCTTTGATCAAATTAACCCAGAAGGGTGCTCCGTTCCGATGGTCCGATGATTGTGAGGCAAGCTTTTAGAAGCTCAAGACATCATTGACTACAGCACTAGTGTTAGTGTTGCCTTCCGGTTCGGGGATGTATATAGTGTATTGCGATGCTTCACACATTGGCTTGGGTTGTGTATTGATGCAGGAAGGGCGAGTTATTGCATATGCTTCACGTCAGCTGAATCCCCACGAGAAGAATTATCCGGTGCATGATTTGGAGTTAGCTGCGATTGTTCACGCTCTTAAGATTTGGAGGCATTATCTTTAAGAGGTGTCTTGTGAAGTTTACCCTGATCATCGCAGTTTGCAGCATTTGTTCTAGAAGAGGGACCTAAATTTGAGGCAGCACAGATGGCTGGAGTTACTAAAAGATGATGATATTACTATCCTGTATCATCTGGGCAAAGAAAACGTGGTTGTAGACGCCTTGAGTAGAAAGGCGAAGAGTATGGGTAGTTTGGCTTTCATTTCAATAGAGGAGAGGCCATTAGCTTTGGATATTCAGTCCTTGGCTAACAGACTTGTGAGGCTGGATATCTCAGAGCCCAGCCGAATTCTCGCATGTGTTGTGGCTCAGTCTTCACTATTTGAGCAGATCAAGGCTTACCAGTATGATGATCCACACTTAATGGTTCTTCGAGAAATGGTACTATAGGGTGGTGCCAAGGAAGTTACTATTGGCACAGATGGTGTTCTGCGACTCCAGAATCGTCTATGTGTTCCTAATGTGGATGGACTGAGGAAAAAGATCCTAGAGGAGGCACACAGTTCTCGGTATTCTATTCATCCAGGCGCTACTAAGATGTATCGTGACCTAAGGCAACATTATTGGTGGCGACGAATGAAAAAGGACATCGTTGAGTATATAGCTAGGTGTCTAAATTGCCAGCAAGTTAAATATGAGCACCATAGGCCAGGTGGCCTACTTCAGCAGATGACTATACCAGAGTGGAAATGGGAACGTATTACTATGGACTTTGTAGTTGGGTTGCCGTGGACCTTGCGGAAGTTTGATGTAGTTTGGGTAATTGTTGACAGGTTGACCAAGTCGGCACACTTTATTCCGGTTGTGACTACGTATACTTCAGAGAGCTTGGCCCAGATTTATATTGAGGAGATAGTTCGGTTGCACGGTGTGCCAATTTCTATCATATCAGATAGAGGCCCTCAGTTTACTTCACACTTCTAGAGAGCAGTGTAGAGTGAATTGGGGACTCGTGTAGAGCTTAACATAACCTTTCATCCGCAGACCGACGGGCAGTCAGAGCGGATAATCCAGATTTTGGAGGATATGCTCAGGTCATGTGTGATTGACTTTGGAGGTCCGTGGGATCGTTTCTTGCCTTTGGCCGAGTTTTCTTATAACAACAGTTACCAATCCAGCATCGAGATGGCTCCATTTGAGGCTTTATATGGTTGGTGATATCGTTCACCCATCGGATGGTTTGAGCCCAGTGAGGCTAAGTTATATGGTACTAATTTGGTGAAAGATGCCTTGGAAAAGGTAAAGTTGATTCGGGAGCGACTTCATACAATACAATCCAGACAGAAACGTTACGCAGATCAGAAAGCGCGTGATTTATCATTTATGGTGGGTGAACAAGTTCTCTTGAAAGTTTCGCCAATGAAGGGAATCATGAGATTTGGGAAAAAGGGAAAATTGAGCCCAAGGTTTATAGGCCCATTTGAGGTGTTGAGACGAGTTAGAGAGGTTGCTTACGAGCTTTCCTTGCCTCCCAGTCTATCAGGAGTTCATCCGGTTTTCCATGTATCTATGTTCCAGAAGTATCATGCCAACCTATCACATATGTTAGACTTCAACATAGTTCAACTAGATAATAGTTTGGGTTATGAAGAAGAACCAGTTGCCATTGTTGATAAACAGGTTCGCCAGTTGAGGTCCAAGAGGATTTTTGCAGTAAAAGTTCAGTAGAGGGGCCAACAAGTCGAATAAGTGACTTGGGAGGCCGAAGAAAACATGCAGAGCAGATATCCACACTTATTCAGCACACCAGGTATAATTCTAAACTCGTTCGAGGACGAACGTTTGTATAAGAGGTGGAGAATGTAATGATCCAACCGGTCATTTTAACTTTTAGAACCTCATTCCCCTAAATAAAACTCCCCTATGTGCTTTTATCGATTTATGACTTGCGGGGATAGTTGGTTTGGGATTTGAAAGTGTTCGGGTTGAAATCAGAACACTTGGTTCCTTAGTTTGGCTTTAGAATGCCAAGTTTGACTTCGGTCAATATTTTGAGAAAACGACCCCGGAATCGGAATTTGACGGTTCCAATAGGTTCGTATGATGATTTTGGATTTGGGCGTACGTTCGAATCGGGTTTTGGATAACCTGGGAGCGTTTCGACGATTAATAGTGAAAATAAACTATTTGAAGGTTTAAAGTTCTTTAAATTTGGTTTGGAGTAGATTTTAGAGTAATCGAGGTCCGTTTGAAATTCTAAGTTTGGGAATAGTTCCGTATGGTGATTTAAGACTTGCACGCAAATATTTGTGTCATTCCGAATAGTATAAGTATATTTCAGCGTGTTCGGAGTAAATTTGAAGAATTTAAAATTCCTAAGTTGAATCAATTTGATTTGGGGTATGATTCTTAGTTTTGATGTTGTTTTACACGTTCCGAGAGTTCGAGCGAGTCTGTTTTATGATTTCAAACTTGTTGGTATATTCGGGAGGGGCCTCGGGGGCCCCGGGGGCCCCGAGTGTTAACCGGACGAGGCTCGGACCAATATTTAAAAAAAGAACTGAAGCTTTTTGCTTCTGGTACGTTCGCACCTGTGCTTGGACAGCCACAGGTGCGACTCTCGCAGATGCGAGTTTTTGTACGCAGAAACGGAAAGGCAAGGGGTCAATCGACCGCAAATGCAAATGTTTTTGCGCACCTGCGAACGCGCAAGTGCGAGGCAATGCACGCAGATGCGAGAGGGGGGCACTCAAGTGAAACTCGCACCTGCAAGGCTTTTTCGCAGGTGCGGTACACCTCCGCAGGTGCGAAACCACTGCTTGGCAGAATGGTTAAAAATCGGGGCCTAGACAATTTTTAGCCCATTTTTCTCCATTTTCGGGCGATTTCAGAGCTTTTGAGAGGGGATTTCAACTAGCAACTTGAAGGTAAGTTAATCCTATACACTTAGAGTTAAATATATAGATTATGGGTAGATTGTAATTGATAGATCTTAGAAAATATGGATTTAGATGAAAAACCTAGATTTTTATAAAAATGAGATTTTAACCACGAAAATAGTTCTAAAATTTGATAGTAATTATATATTTGAGTTTTTGAGATTATGGCAACGTTTTTCTCCGAAAATTTTCGGAATCCGGACACGTAGGCCCCGAGTGAATTTTAGAAATTTTACCATTTTGGATAGGGTAATTTATTTAATAGTCTAATTTCGAATTATTGAACATGTATTAATTATTTTATATAACATTTGGATAGTTTCGGATTTTTGGGCATCGGATTGAGGTTTTTACGCGATATTTTGATCGAAAAGTGAAATGTGTGACAAGTTAAGTCTCTTGTCTAATCTTGTGAGGGGAAATTTATCCCATAGGTGATTAAATTAATAATTATTGCTAATTGTGTGGGGCTACTTACGCACGAGGTGACGAGAGTCCATGCGTTGCTACTATTTATGCTAAAGTCCGGGTAGTTTAGGACTCAAATCATGTATTACGTGTGTAGATTGTATTCCTTATTTAATTTAAATTGTTAGAATATATTGTGAATTTTTTGGGAAAGATATTAAAAGATGGAATTCTCATATACTTAGTTTTTTGTTTAAATTAATTAATTATTAAAAAAAATTATTCATCCTCTCGAATTAATCTTATAATAAATATACTTTCATTCCGGAGGTACATAAGAAAATGTCCTCCTTTCTTGTAGAGAGGGACGAACGCCTCGGCAGTATAGGTGCATCTATGGATCGCGCCGTACGTCCCTCGGCAGTGTACACGATACTCTGGATCGGGCCGTACGACCTCGGCAGAAATCATGCCTAATAATAATAATAATTATATGATACCTTGATATTTTAAATTGTAACTTGTGAATTTAATTAATAGATTGGAAATCGTTGCATTTGAAAGAATTTAATTATTTCTGCTGGTTAAATAAAATGATTGTTAACTCTGTGAATCATGTTGATTTAAATATTTTTATTTCTATTTTATTATTATTATTGACCCTTAGTGAGTGTCAAAGTCGGCCATCTCGTCTCTACCTCTTCGAGATTAGGCTTGATACTTACTGGGTACACGTTGTTTACGTACTCATGCTACACTTGCTGCACTTTTTGTGCAGGACCTGAGACATGTGCTATAGTTGGACCTATCGGCGTGCACCCACGATATCCAGAGGCTTAGTGGTGAGCTGCCCTTCTGAGCCATTCTACAGCAACCAATGCCTCTTTCTGAAATTTTATTTTGTCTATTTTATTTCAGACAGTATTTGGACTCTTTGTATAATCTACTAGATGCTCGTACACTTGTGATACTAGGTCTTGGCACACACACTAGTAGAATGTTTGGATTTAATTTTGTTCTTGATTATTTTAATTTACTAAATCTTTTCACATTGTCTAAATTCCGGCAAGTAAGAAGAGTTTAATTACTCGATTAATTTTAAAGAAATTGAATATATGTTTAAATTACTAGTTGGCTTGCCTAGATATAGCGTTGGGCGCCATCACGACCTATAGGTGAAATTGGATCGTGACAACTACAATATCAATGTCATGAATAATTTTATTCATCCGGGTAGTAATAAATTAGTACTTCCGGAGCTCTTAATTGATCTTCTACTACAAGATCTTTTGTCATACCATCCATATGGTGAATGTCTCATTCATGGAGAAAATCATATCATAATAAATTGTCATGGTCAAAATCATCATAAGCAAAATTATTTCTTGGTTTAAATTTTGCCGTTAATAACTTTTATAAGGCATGACAAAATATTTTTGGTGTATCACATGTACGCGACCAATGACATATTTATGTAACCACACAATAATATTTATTCTCTTTATTTTACCCAAACCTCTCTTAGAGGTGAATTGTGTGGTATTCATCCAATCATGCATTCCATGTCTTTATTCATTACACATTTTCACATTCACCTTCATGAATGAGTGGGGTCTGCATTTTCAATATTTATTACAAGTCACATTCTCTTCAAAGAATGGAGTATAATCATAGCGATGTGCTTTATTATTTTTCCATACCAATTTGATGATAAACATGGTCTTCACCTTTTGAAGGATATATTTTGAGAACAATTATTGTTCCCCCTTTTTATAATTACCATAATGATGACTATTATTATTTTTTCATTTGTCACACCAATTTTCATTCGTCAACCACTTGTATTCATTTAGATTTATTATGCCATGCTACCATATTCACTTTAGGGAATGGAGCATATCCAGTAGGACGAGATTTTTATCTAAAGCACATTATTTTGCCTTAGTCATCATTATATCATCAATTGGAGGGAAATTTCTGAAATTATCCCCAATGTAACTAACTTATTTTGGAGTGTCATATTATATTTCCGCTACAAAATATAAATTTTATATGATATTTACTTTTTAATTAGCTTGGCCAAAATTAAATGGCTTTTACGTGACAAAAAATAGATAAGTAAGTTTTGTGTTACAAATTCAAAGTTGAATAATGTTTATGTGACAAAAAATATAAAAATAATTTTTCTGTGACAAATTCAAAGTAGAATAATCTTTTATTTAATAAAAATAGAAAAATAACTTTTAAATTACAAACTTAAAATTGAATGATCATATAATATAATATATTATTATATGATACGTGATACCCGTCCAAAACGTCTCACGAGCTAAGCATGACATAAACTAACGTCGCGACGACCAGATGAATTCATAAAGATGAAAAGAAAACGTGATAAATAAGATCTTGCTTACTTACATAGACGTTGTTTAATTAAATATAGAATATTGAAGATGACAATGTAGGGGTACCCTTGCAATTAAATATAGGGGCATCCTTGCAATCGTTCGTAAATCGATATATGTAAATAGAAGCTTACGTGGACCACTTAACATTTAATCAGATGGAACCAAATAAATCAGGGCCCTAACTTCTTATCACTTCCATTTATTTCATTTAACAGCTTCTTTATTAATTATACTCTTCTGTTGGTAATTAAACAGCAGGATTTACAATTCATTTTAAATCGGCATACAGACAGTTGATCACCATCTAGTCAATTTACTCAAAATAAATATGGCAAAAGAAAAAAAAAAAACAGGCGTTGAATACGGAATAAGACTTCCCCACCCCCTTTAATAAAAATTCCAGTAATTTTTTTCTGATCGTGAAGATCTCATCTGAGCGCCTTCTACTTTTAATAGGTCATGAACTAGATCAATCATTCTTAATAAGTTCATAAGAAATTATCATACTTCTATAATACATCGTATATCTCATAATAGAACCCATTCTTCTATTCTTTCTCGGATGCCGGCGACTATTCATAGTAATTATCTTATTCTAGTAATATTTTTGCAGTCATCTTGAAGATTTTTGGGATTCCCCTAACTGTGATTTTCCTTGAGGGCCCTTTGTCCTTATGTAGAGTCTATATTCATTAAAAGTCATTGGTGGATACAATGGAGGATTGTGTGGTGTTACCAACTCTTTAGCTGGTTCTATCATCAAATCACCTCTGGGATTGTAGAAAAATGCAAGGGAAACTCGTTCTTCTGCTGAATTTACGATTACTCTATGCTCTACACTTTTGTATATAGCATTGCTTAGTACCTACATAAATAGAGCAATAGAGTAAGTGCCAAAAAAAGTAAATGCCCTTAACTATTTAATTGGTGATTTTGTTTGAAGTTTTCCAAAAGCTGAGTTTGCAAACAGGTTAAACAACCATTTTCTCCAAAAACTAAAAAAACTAAAGATTCAATTATTATTAATAATAATAATAATAATAAAAATAACAACAACAGTAATAATATAGTATAACTAGAAAAGTAAAGGTACAATCACATGGATCATCTTTAATATTCAATTATTTAGAAACCCTACCCTCCAAACAAAACAAGAAAACAAAAGGAAAAAGAAATAGAATGGTGTATTGGCATCTTGATGGGCAATGTGGATGCTAGAATCTAGTAGGATTTTCAATTTTGGTAGTGTAATGACTGCAGTCAAAGATTGCCTATTGCACCTTATCTTTAGATAGAAAAAATAGAGTTGAGGTACTTTCACCATTTACCCACGTGATTAAATTAAATATACGATTGTCGGCAAAGAATCTATAGCTATTTTTCACTTTATAAAAAAAATTGGATAGTTATTGTATTTTAAAGGGTTTGTGTTATTACATAAAAGTATTTGGAAATAGCCAAACAACTTTTTTCAGTTTCTTAATATTGTTTAATAATTGAATGAATACACAGGAAAAAGTATACGAACTTTTAAAAAAACTTCTTTGATCCAAGATTTAACAACCACGTGTTTTTGTATTGCCATAGTTCATATATCAACTTTTCCTCGGCTGTCCACGTGATAGGTTCATTAATTATAAATTCAAGTATTATGACTTTTGTAAAACTTATCTAAAAGCGTCATTACAATTGGTCATATTTTAAAATGTTATTAAACAATATCCTCAATGATCTATATCACTAACAAAAATTATAAAATATATGTTACAGTTGCAATATCTCTTTCGAAACATTAGATGGGATTTGATTGCATTTGGTCTTTGTGCATGCGCTAAAGACTTTTTTCTTCTTCTAATTTTTAAAGCTGTTGTAGCTATCTAGTTTTCTAGTTGGGGAATGACTTTTGAATTGTATTTTAACATCAATTTCACTTGAATGTGAGTAAAAATCATAATTTCATCTAAATAATTTTCAAACAAGATGTTCAATAATCCATCACTATATTTACTATAACAGCTTAACTATTTGCAAAATAGTGAGAATAAGTACTACTCCATTCTTTGTGTACTTTTTGCTTTTCGAAATTCAAACTATGATCAATATTTTGAAACATAATTTTTTTATTATATTGACGTGAGAAGATTTGCAACTTACAGTACTTTTATAGTTTTTAAATATTTTGATTTTAAAATATTGAATTAGATCTAATTCAAATTTACTTTTTAAGATAAGTCTCAAAAAGCAAATTTTGGGAATTGGAGCGAGTAATATTGATGGTCAAATGGGTATTTATCTAAAAGTTAATTAAGACTTTTCCTTAATTAAACAGCTGGTTGATGCAATCTACAATATGTCTTTAAATATCTTGTTTTCAGCCTTCTACTTTATCAGAACGTACTGACACAGCATCTGGTAAGGCATGATATTAATTAATATACGCACGTTTATAATACTTTTTGCTTTACAAGGAACAAAAGCGAATTAAAGTGGTACTGACTGTTGGTTTATTTGGAAATCATATGAAAACAAGACCCCTCCCATGTGATATGTTCCATTTATGTCCCACACAAACACAACATGTGAAATTTTTGAGTAGTAGCTAAAACAAGAAGTTAATTTTTGTAATTTAACTCACCTGAATTTGATCACCAATATTGACAATGAAAGCATGCGAAGCTGGTTTTACAGTAATCCAGTCGCCGTTCCGGCGAACTTGAAGGCCGGCGACGTGCTGATCAGGGAGAAGAATGGTTAAGCCACCAGGATCTGAATGTGGAGAAAGACCTAAGGTTAAATCTGGTTGTGGACATTTTGGGTAAAAATTAACCCTAAAACATGCTCCAATATCTTCCCCTCCAAATGCATCTTGCAAATAATCCTCTCTTAATCCAAGATTTGCTGATAATACCTTCATTAAACGCCCCCCAAAATTCACCACTTGTTTTGAATACTCTTCACTTACTTCCCTGCATTTTTGTTACACCATTTGCACAAGCGTTCAGATTTATACATCGATCAATTGTTAAATAATTTTTTGATAAGCAGTAGATGGTAAAAATATTTAACTAACATGTTATGTCCTCATAGTGGAAGAAACTTTTATATTATCACTATATATAACTTAAATCCTTTCTTTTTATAAAAACTCCAAATTCGTAGAACTATAATAAGAACTTAAAAATAGAAATTATATTTATCTAAGAAATAAAAAGGAAACTGTTAAAAACGGACTTTTAATTTGCTTTTACTTTTTGAAAATAAAGTCAAACAAATTGTATGTTTTTACAGGAATTTAACACAAAATACCAGGCACAAAAAGATTTTCTTCAAAAACTTTCCAGAAAACTACTACTATCTGAAAACCTAATTGCTCGGAAAATAATTAAAACAAGACATCAAATTGAAAACCATCTTACCTTTCTTATTTTTTTTAAGAAAAGATGTCTACCTTTCTTATATTTTTTTTAAAGAAAAAATGTTACACTGTAACAGTAACCACAAAAAGGCAACAAATCTTGAGGCCCCATAATCTTCCTAAAAATGAATATAAAGAAGGAAAATCAGAATATAACAGTAGAGTAACTTTCAAAGAAAAGAAGTGTGGCAGAGTAGTACGTACGTACCTTAAATAAAGAGGAAGAGCAGGCCACTTTTTCTGGTCTTTCAAAGAACAAGGAAGATAGTGAAGAAAATAATAGTCACTCCAATCCAGAATGGCACCTTTCTCTACACCAAGACGGCTGCCATAGCCTTCGTAAGTCTTGGGTGAATTGGCGTAAGACTGCTTCATTTCCATGGGCTGGTGAAAGAATTCTCGCCATACTTGTCTGGTTTGGTCCATGAGCTCTGTAGGAACCCCGTGGTTCACCACTTGGAAGAAACCCCAGTTCCGACATGCCTCTGATATTTGCTCAACTAAACTTGTGCTTTCATCGTTAAACAATCCCTCAAGATCAATGATCGGGATGTTAACATCATTAGTCTGTAATGATATTGGCCTCTCCGTTGGTGGCTTCACATATCTATCTGGAATTTTGGAGATGCCACTATCTGATAAAGATTGTACTCGGACTATGGGTTCTGGCCAATCTCTGGGGTTATTCATTACTACTACTAGTTCCTTTTTTCTGTTTTCTTTCCCAATATGGTGTATGATTATCTCCAGCTATAATACAAAGCAAAGTACGATGATGATGGTGATTAGACACTACTTTACTTTATTAATACTAAGAACATGCGCTAGGCAATAAAACGTCCGTGTTTGGGGACACGTATATCAGGTTAAAAAAGAAAAAGAAAGGCAAGAAAGACAAGAGGTGTTGGGGAGTTTGCAATTTGCAAATGATATCTAAATTTAAAGAGATAAAGGATTGGAGTAGGGGGGAGGCATAAAAAAGTTGGAAGGTTGGGTGGTGTTATGTATTCATGAAATGGACGAGAATGAAAACGTGAAATATGTGCTCTAGAATATTGGTGATGTGGGAGTAATTAATGGAGGACGAGAAGGATGAGTCACAATTATCTTTAGCATATATATATATATATATAGTGCAAAGCTGACTTATGAAGCGGCCAACAACGACATGTCTTTTTTGGGCATATAGTATTCGAAATATAACTAATTCAGATTCACACTAAATATATTTATAAAGTTGCACAAATTGAAAGGTTACGCTACTCTCTTATTAAGGGTGATGAAAATTCAATTATCTCACCACACATTTAATTTGGTTGTACTTTAGACATGTCGATGAAAAGAAAAAATTAAAATCTTTAGTGGTGGTAAGAATTCGTACCGTTTCATTTTGTTAGATCGAAAAATGCGCAGTTGAAAGTTGAAACAAAATCTTCATACAATTTGCACATGGTGTTACTACATTATTAAAAGGGTACATTAAATGTTCGAAATCGTATTTTTCTTGCATAGCCACATAACCTGTACTACTTCTTCAAGTTTTCCCACAATAGAACATACAACTAAGAGAACAGACTCATACATAGATGTGCTGCTTTTTTAAACTTAAGGGGCCACCCTCTGGGATGTCACCAAAAGTAATGACTAGTTAAGACTGAAAACAAAATGTTATCTGCAAGTAGTAGAGTGAATGGGCCCTCTTTCTCTTTACTACGGCGCCGTGAACAAATTGGATATGCATCCGTTTGGTGCCCATTGGTCGACCATTAAATGAAGAAAATATTTTGTTGATCTTATTTTATAAAGAAAAGCTAACTCTTTGATTGGTTTGAGCATAGAGATAAAAGAATCTCAGTTGTGCACCAATCGGTAAACAACAACCAGTCAATTTGAAGAAAGCTTTATTCGTAAAGCTAGTTTGGTTGGCACCAAAATTTTCATGCTAGCTAAGCAAGAGGATAACTTAAAATAAAATAGGTATTATAAATAATATAAATGCAAGACAAGAAATATGGATACTGGGAAGAAATAGATTTTATTTCTCTTGAAATCGATGTACATAACAGACTATTTTGGCTCCCTATTTATAAAATAAAGAAAGCTGCTGCAAGGCTTTTCTAGAGCTGTTTGCAAACTGTTTGCATGAACTGCTCGCAACTTGCATGTTTATCAAGAAACTGTTGTAAGTTATTTTATTGAGTTGTTTTAACCTGCCTAAATCAATTACTTGCAGCATGCCTGTTTTTATTTATTTATGGTAAGTAAAGATTTTATTTACCACATAATATTTACAAAACATAAGAAAAAGAGAACACACACTGGACATACAACCCCATGTGTGTAAGCTTCACGGCCCTTCCTTATCTATGAAAAAAAGATCGTATCTAGATACATCAATTAAGCACACGGATAGTAATCTAACTCTTGCAATCTTCTTGCTGATTTTCGCTTCATTCATCCTCTACAATGTATCTCTTGTATAATAGCTCTAATAAACTACGTTGCATTTCTACTCTTAACTTGAAAGATCCTAAGGTTTCTCTCCTGCCATATATAATAGATGGATCCTGCTAGGCTCATTATGTAGACTTCAGCTGTTGCATTCTTGCCCCTATAATGTGTGGTTTCTCATTCTATCTCATGTTGCCAGTTCATAGGTTGTTGTCGTATGCCTTGCCACTACAATATTGCTCTCCAAACTTGTGCAGAGAAGGTACAATTGAAAATAAATGATCAATGTTCTTTAATGTGCTTCATATAAGGAATAACTCACATTATCTAGACATCCCCACTTTTCTAGCCTCTCATTGGCAAGCAACCTGCCACATGTGGCCAAATACAGACTGAAAATATATTTTGGAGAAGCAACATTGTATATACTAACCTCCTCCAATTAACCTTCTCCTCTTAACTTCAGATAAATTTCCTTGATGGGGAACTTCTCAGTTCTTTGTACCTCATCCTCTGTCCAGCCAATTCCTCATAGTATTTTCCTGGCTTCATAATCTTCTGTACTATCCATGAGGCTTGCTTTGGTTGTGCTCCCCACACTGTACCTTGCTTCCCATAGTAAATATGAACCCACTGCACCAACATCTTATCTTTCTTCTTACACAAATTTCACAAGAGTTTACATATGGCTGCCTTGTTCCATGTGATCACATCAAGGATGTTAATCCCTCCCACTGATCTAGGATAACATAGTTTGTCCTATGCAATCAATATTTTTTGACAGCTCAATACCTCTTATAGAACACTTCTTATCATTTGAATTCTACCATCATATAATAGGAACCTTGTAGTCCATGATTGAATTCTCCCTAACACGTTATCAATAAAAGGTTTGCATTGTACTACTGATACTCTTTTAGTGTTAAGGGGTACCTCTAAGTATTTGATAGAAAGTGAGACTGCGAAACGCTTAGCAGGTGTAACATTTGTTGTTGAATGTCACTACTTACTCCTCCAAAATATATGGAACTTTTGTCTGCATTTGCTACCAAACCAGAAGCTTGAGAAAATTCCTGAAAGTGAGCATACATCAACTGGAGATAGTATCTCCTCTGCATAACAAAAGGAGATCATCAACAAAGTTTAATTGCACAATATTCATCTTAGTGCATTTTGGGTAATAGTTAAAGTTGAGGTTCTTCCATAGTTGCTTTAGAAGCCTTGTGAGGTATTCCATTGCCAAAACAAATAAGAAAGGTAAGAGAGGGTCTCCTTGTCTCAATCTTTTCTTGGATGGGAAAGGGACTGTTGGATGACCATTGAGTATTATGGAGTATGATACTGTTTTGATACATCTCATGATCCATCCAACAAATTTAGCTGGAAATTGTAGACATACTAAAAACTGCTCCTAGTAACCATATTCTAATGAATCATATGCTCTATTCATGTGTATTCTGAACATGCATCTTGGCGATAATCCCTTTTCTACCATATCCTTTGACTAATTCATGGCTAAGGATAATATTGTCACTGATCAATCTACCAGGGACAAGAGAAGATTGATTTTTATCCACTAACTGGTCCATAGCTTTCTGCAGCCTCTTAGTAAGAACCTTTGAGATTATCTTGTATAACAATGTACATCAAGATATAGGTCTGTACTCTTTGATCTTTGAAGGATTAGCAACTTTCAGGATAAGAGTGACAATAATGTAATTGATAGCTCGGTACAAATTTGCTTTGGAAACAAATTCATGCACTGCAACAGTAACTTCATTTCCAATAACAGGCCAAGCTTTCTTAAAGAACATGGTATCAAAGACATCGCACCTAGGTGCTTTGAGATCACTGATATCTTTCAAGCCTTGATATATTTCCTCACTTGTTATAAGGGCAATCAGCTGAAGCTGCTATTTTCTTTTCAAAATTGGGCCATCCCTCATGATAGTTGGGTTAATTGCAGGTAATTATTCTGCTGGAGAAGGATTTTTACTAATAAACCGATATTTAAAATTATTCTACTGATCCTAATAACTGCTTATAGAAACCAATCACCTCTTCTTCAATGGCCTCCTTCATTTGTAATACTTTTCCATTACTATTGATGAGTCTCTTAATCTTATTTTAGGTATTTCTTTATTTCAAGCTTGCATAGAAATAAGCAGAATTAGTGTCCCCAACTTCAACTATTGAACTCGAGATTTCTGTTTCAATATGCTCTCTTCTATGTTCACCCATTTTTCCAATTGCAATTTCATCTTTTTTTCAGCTTCAATCTTGTTTACAGATTGGCCTGGTTCTTCCATTTGTTCTTGTTGCTCTAAGAGTTGTTGCCTGCATTATTTTACCCTATTTCTCTCACCATCATACTCAACTTTATTCAAGGCCTTCATTGTTTGTTTTACCTTTTTAAGTTTCATCTAGACTGTTTCCATAATATGATCTCCTGAATTTCCATTCCAAGCCCCAACGAGTACTTCTAAGAAATCATTATGTTCAACCAATTGGTTCATAAACTTAAAAGGTTTAGGTCTTGGGTCCTCCTCAGCATCAAGCTTAATACTAAGGGGAGAGTGATCAGAACAAGTAGGCTTCATCACTAACACTTGTAAGTGAGGCATACTTGGTATCTATTTAGTGATGACCTGAGATCTATCCAGCTTACTATAAGTGTGCCCATTAGTCCATATGTGATTTCTTCTTATTGACTTTGTTTCAGGCATCCAGTATCTTCTATGAAGCTATTAAAGTTTTTGACTTCCCATTCTTGAACAAGGCTTCAAACTTCTCCATCATTATTAGAGCTTATTGCATTATAATCTCCTATTGATATCCATGGACCCTGTTGTCCACTATGCCAGCTTCTCAACTCATTCCAAAGTGACCTCCTCTTTTCCACTGTGTGCAGTCCATACACAACTGTGAAAGTAAATCTTATATTCAGAGATCTGATAGCAGCTAAGGTATGTATGCATTGACTGGATATTCCCAACAAGTTGTAGTCTACATCTTTACCATCCCATAATAGTAAAATTCGTCCTCTATTGCTATGTAAGTAATTAGCTTCCGAACACCATCCAGGAGCTATTTTATTCATAATCTGTACTATATTGCATTCTTTTACTTTATGTTCTAAAATATCCATCAAGCTAACTTTACTCTTCTTAATAAACAACTTAATCTCCTTCTGCTTATACACTTTCTTTAGGCCCCGAATGTTCCAAATAACTAATTTCATACTGGTATGAAAATTGTTTGCGTATGCCTAGTTCCACTGCATAATTACATTGTCCCCTTCCAGCTGCTTCACCTTGAGTTGCCAGACCTTATTCTAATTCATTCAATACGGTAAAGCTATTGGTAGTACTGATCATGTGTACATCTTGTATGCCTTTCTGGGGTCCTTTAGCAACTGATTTCCCTTTTACTTTTTGCCATTCATCTCCCTTTTTTTTGGTGGTCTGTTAGTTCCCCTGATTTCTTAGCATGGTAGTTGTGGCTTTCTCCTGGTTCTAGCTGGTTATGCTTCCTTCCCGATAACTATTAGCTTTTATTTCCTTTCTTGCTCATGCTTTTGATTTTTAGTTCTTGGCTTTGGTGCTTATTGTTCATTAGGGATGCATTCATTCCCTATTTGCATGCATTTAGAGCAGAAAATTGGTACCCAGTCATAAATAACTGTCTGATAAATTCTCTTTCATTTAGATCAACTACTTTAATAGTTTTTGGCAATTCTGTTGTACCATTTACCTGGACTAGAGCCCTTGCATATGAGATTCTATCAACTTTTGATGTACATTCATCCGCATACATCGGCACACCCAGTCTACTGCTGATCCTACTTAGCGATTATGCTCCCCAACAATTAAAAGGTAAGTTTGGGAACTTCACCCACACTGGAATAGTTTGGAGTACCTCCTTGTTGGAATCGAAGTCAGCATTCCATACTTTCAAAATAACAGGCTTGTTGTTCATCATGTGAGGTCCAAAGTATATTACCTGTCACGACCCAAAATCTACCTCGTCGTTATAACATATAACCCAACCTGATAGGTAAGCCAGACAATAGTCAACACAATTCTAATGAAAATAATAAGAAATTAATAAGTGAAATAATTGAATTTTCATACAATAACCCAAGGATTGGTAGTACAAGTCACGAGCCGCTAAGACTTAGATTTATAAAGCTGGAATGAAAATAAATACAACGTCTGTTTGGAATATGTATAAACAAAGACGAATCTTTACTACCAAGGACAAGAGGTAGATACATCCAGAAAGCATATACATCTTCAATACCAACTCTTACGTACATAGCAGCATCAGCTCCAAGATCTGTACGGAATGTGCAGAAGTGTGGTATGAGTACAATCGACCTCATGTACTCAATAAGTAACAAACCTAACCTCAGGCTAAAAGTAGTGATTTGATTGGAAGAAGGTCAGTGTCCAACATCAATAATCAATAACAACACGGGATATAATAATGCTAGTAACAGTAAATAACTCAGAAGATATCATGATCAGTTCGTTCACAAAATACGGAAAATTAGACATGCTTTACAAGTATAACAGTTAAGGCCCAAATCTTTCTCTGAAATTACTAAAACATGAGTTTAACAAGGAAAATGTGATTTTCCAAACTTCCAACAACGGGCAGACAATTCATTACCATCTAGCATGAGAAAAGATACATTTCTATGCCTACATGTCAAATATACATGTCAATTCAATAACATCACAATGAAGCTATAAAGTACACTCACACTCAATGTGCCTGGCACAAATACCCCTCACCATCACACACCAAACCACTCAGCACTGTACGGGTACCTGGCACAAATGCCCCTCAACAAGCACATATATATCACTGTGCTTGTGCTCACTGTAATATTAGACTCTGGAGGGGTAGATCCTGTCCCAACCACTAATCAATAATCAATATCACATAGCCCAGCATGGGGCCTGGTGCACGCTGCCCTAAAACAGTACCACTTAGACTAATGTGGGGCCTGGCGTACACGTCACCTCAATATCAATAACACTTAGCCCAATACGGGTCCTCAACACAAGTGTCGCCTAAATATCACTCACCACCGCTCTATGGCCCACATCAGTCATCAATCCACTCAAGTCTCCATTTGCCAACATCTCACAAAAGCATAATCAAATTATACAACATGGAATATCACAATGTGCCACAAATTCAGCTAAAACTCGTGCCACGTACAAGGACACCAATACATGTGAGAGAGCATACCAAAAGTACATAGATGTAGAGATATAACATGCGGATACAACTATCATGATTGAACAGAATGACTACGGCTAAAGCAAATAGCTCAACCTTGCAAATATAGCCCTATCATATCTCAAATAATTAAGCAGATAAGCTAGACATGATTTCTAGCATGAATAATATCTCACATAGTCATACAAATGGAGGAAACATGATATCAAAGAAGCATAATTACAAAACAAGACATACAATATCCTAACAACTACCTAGATCATGAATAACCCTGTGCACACACGCCCGTCACCTAGCACACGTGTCATCCCCAACACATGACAAATATCATAGTTCTTAGGGATAATTACGCGCGAATCCAAGTTTAGATATATTATTTACCTCGAACAAGCCAAAACAATACTCTAGAAACACCATCCCATGCGAATCAACCTCTAAACGACTCGAAATTAGCTAAAAGCAACTCAAAAACTTTAGATAATGTCATAGGAAACAAACCCAAACGATAAAGGTCGAATATTTAATCACACACTCAAAGTCAACCAAAACTTCAACCCGGGCCGCACCCCGGAACCCGACAATACTCACAAATTCCGATAACCTATTCGAATACTAGTTCAACCATACTAATTTCATCCAATTCTGACTCCGAATTGATGTTCAAATCTCAGGTATTCACTTTAGAAAAGTTTTAACAAAAACTCTCAATTTCTCTTTTGGATTCATCAATCAAATGCCAAAATCAAAGATGGAATCATGTAAAATAATCAAATATGAGTCAAAAAAACTTACCCTGATCCAAATCGTTAAAATCAACTCCAAAATCGCCCAAATCCGAGCTCCAAAACTCAAAATATGATAAAATGAGTAAAAACCCCGAATATGATATTTTATAAGCACTGCTGACGTAAACACTTCACAATCGCGAGACCAACTTCGCGATCGCAAAGCACAAACTTCACTGCCCACAGAAATACACTTCATGATCGTGACACATATCTCACGAACATGATGCACAACTATGCCAACCCTCACGAACGCGGCATCAACCTCGCAATCGCGAAGGCAACTCCACTAGCTCCCAACTTTATAATGCGAACATGGTACCATTGGCACAAATGCGAAGAAAACCGTTTCTAACCTCTGCGAACGCGCTCCACCTGTCGCGTCCACGATGAATAAACCACCAGTGGCCCAAAATACACTTCGCGATCGCGGCTTTACCTTCGCGTTTGTGAAGAACACTAGAGCCACCAGAAATCAGCAGAAAATCAGCAATGCACTCACCATCCATCATGGTTCGAAACCACCCCGAAATACACTCGAGCCCTCGGGACCCCGTCCGAACATAACAATAAGTCCCAAAACATGACACGGACCTACTCGAGGCCTCTAATCTTGCAAAATACTATAAAAATCATGAATTGTACCTCAATTCAAGCTTAATGAACTATTTCGAATTTCCAAATTCTAAACTTAGCCGAACATGTCTAAACAACTCGGAATCACCTCAAATTTTTCACACAATTTCCAAATGACATAACGAATATATTACAACTTCCGAAACAACAATCCGAACCCGATATCATCAAATTCAACTCCGGGTCAAACATACGGACTTTCCAAGCCTTTAAATTTCCAATTTTTACCGATTAGACCTCAAACCACATAACTAAATGCAAATGCTTAAAACGACCGGTCGGGTCGTTACATTCTCCCCCACTTAAACATACGTTCATCCTCGAACATGCTAAGAGTTAGTCCAAAGCCATCAAATCACTGTATAAACTCATCATTCACATACTCATGGGTGATCCCATGTCACCTCAATTCATATAAGCCTGACAACACAATCTAACTGAAGATCCTCACTTGAACCTTTGTCCATAAACCTTAGAACCCAGTCCATAACATCCGGAATTTATCATTAGACCCGAATCTCGAATCTATACGCCGTATAAGTCTGAACAAGCTGTATCAAGCCATAACCATAATCCAAGATATACCCACATGATATACCGCATAATTCAGATACTCCTCGCAATAACTTCCAACCATAATAGTTGCTCAATAACAAACCGGTACCCGCGACATACCTCGAATCAAATAAAAACCTTGTTCTGAACCTTCATACACTGCCAATGATGAAAGAAACATGTAAAAACTTATAACCACTCATCAAATCAACAAGTCGTGGAGCTCTCTAGCTCTACAAGAATTATAGCCAAATTCTAAGCTAACTAGTGATATTATTCTTCCAAACATACCTTAATCAAATCTGATATCACCCATTCTAGATTCAAAAATCTCATCTCATCCGTTACAAGCTGCTCGACCGACACGCCATACCTATACTACCTCAATCCATATACCGTGCAATCCGTGCACCAAATAAGCAACAACTCGAATGTGCCCAATAATGGAAATATAATCAAGTGAGAGAACAGTCCCGCAAGCTCAACAATTATCACCACAAAACGCAATGCGATGGACCCATCTCATAGAGAAGAAACAAAACACACGAAATAAGACAAAAGGATCATATCCCAAAAGAATTCCGTTGCAATGCGTGACCCAATCCAAACACCGGTCCATATGGAATACCTCGTTCCATGATGCTCACAATCAATAACCATATGCATATCAACAACAAATATGTAAAGTGCATGACCACAACCATGGAGGAACGGATAGAAAAATGTACCATAAACAGGAAGACCATAACCAAGGCATAATCAACCATTCAACACCCCAAGCCATCTTGCTCAATGTTTGCCGCAAGGCCTAAACAGAACTGCATCATGTGTGTGAACAGAAAATAGTCTCACAACCCATCGTAGCATAAAAGAGTAACACATGGAACATATTAGACATGAATAAGATCTATTCTAACCGAATGACACACCCTTCAACAATAGCTGTGCTGAGTAAACTTCGACCCGATGTAGAATACACATCCTCATTAGGCCTACTAGTGGCCTCCAAATCTATTCCGATCCTTCCGAAATAGGTAGATAACTTCCAGAAAGTCCATAATAACCTATCCATAACATATATAATCAGCCATCAACCTCTTAACATACCTTCACCGTTCACAACCAAGAAACAATCTGCCTCAAGAACCCTCATAGTCTTCAAATCCTTAAAGTACAAGAATCTCCATGTCTGATCTTAACTCCACCACTCAAATGACTAACACCTCCCTCATGCACAGTCATCTCACGAGAAATACTTCCATAATTCTTCCTTGCTACATAGAAAAAATCTAAACATCAGTAACCGATCAACCAGGCAATTACCATAATACCAGTCAAGCATCCACAAGTCGAAACACAGTGCGGCTTATGAAATGTGTACCCTTCTCAGGTGATACCAGGTAGTGCCAACATTCTTTTAAACATATGAAATTGTCCGTGCTGTCTAGAACTTGTGACCTTCCCTTCAAAATGGAACTACAATCTCATACATGCAAACCTCACTCCCACATATCGCAATGCATCCATCATGCCATCATATTAAAATACGAGAAACCCATTATCAATTCAAAATAACAAAAAGGATAGTCACGCTGTCAGCCGGAAGCCCTCCACTATACCCCATTCAGGAGAAAATTTTACAACACGCAACATACCCCTCATGCATGTCGAAAACATCCGCCTAAGCCATGGTCAAAATCATCGAAAACTTGTCAAAACCCATTAGCACATAACTAAGCCATCAAAACTGAATACCTGTAACTCAACCAAGTCACGCAGGTCGCCAAACTCAAGAGTATTGCCATAAAACACCTGTAGAGTCTTACCGCACCAAGGAACCAATCACTTTTATTACTATGATGACCCAAACCACTACCAAGCTAACCCATTTCTTTGAATTCTCTTTGACTTGCCTTCAAGTTAACACTTCTTCTTGCCAGTACACTACGATTCTTAAATGAAGCTCATCACAAGAGATCCTAGCATGAAACCATGTCATCATAAACCCATAAGCCACGGTATTCCCTCTTAAGCACCCAAAATACCACAACCGAGATACCCACTCTAAAGAGACCTTCTGTGAATTTGAAGTTGTTTCTTTAACCTCTCTGATACTGAAATGTAGAGCCACTAATGATATAGAAATGCCGTAATTCTCGACACCTTTCAATGCAAATCTCAGATCTTAGCTATATACAAATTTGGAAAATCCTCAAATACCACATATGAAGCTTGAACGCATTATAATCTTCTCGAGAGTCATCCACTCTACTCTAATTTCCAATGCGCTACCAATACAAGCCGAACGACTTGTGCTCTATTAACACACAAATACATAAAGAAGTAACCCCACCTTTAAGCAACCGAGGGAATCCCTTATCCTTCCACACCACATCCACCTCAAATAATAAACCTAAATCACTTCAAGATTTCCATATATCCATAATGTGTAATACACCATGCATCTAGAAATTTCCTTACTCGAGTTATCCTTGAAATCAACCTCTTCAAGTCATAGTTGTTCCACAAGTGTGCCTCAGACCCAAAATTGATATAACACCTGACCATGCAATATTATCGTCGATAGAAGACTCCTCCACTTGACTCAAAGCCATAAAACATAACATCCAATAGCCCACAACACCTTTACCCCGTAACTGATATAATCCCACACTATAATTCAACTGAAACCTTCATAAGCTCATGTATCACTAACCATAAAATACCTCAAATCATCTGCTAAGCGCACATACATTCTCGTGATAGTCGTGTGAACTCCCTCAAGTGATCCAACTCAAATTGTAGCACATACACATCCCACTGGTAGAAAGAAAACTCTTCACAGAACCTTGTAAGACTCATACAACCTCGGAACATTACGCAGGAGATAACCCATATGCTTAGCCTCAAACCAGCATCACTTGATGACCCTGTCATGGTCACAACCACAATGCGATCAATTAATCATTTCGAGTCTAAATTCATCAACAAGACATAAGAGTTTACTTCATTCCACAAACGAGTAACTAAAAGATCACTAACATACTCATAACTCAAGACTGCACAATACACCAAGACAAAAATCAAGTACATATAGTCCTTTCACATCCCAAGCAAAATTATTCTCGTCACATCCAAACCATCTAAGCACATTTTGCAATTGCATAATACTCATCATATATCTATCCAACCACTCACCGAGCCATCAATCCCACTCTTAGGGACATTAACAGACGTATAATTCCAAAAGCACATACTCACACGACCGAAACCACCGAGCCCAAGCTGTGGTCAGAACCTAGTCTCAAGTCTTCCACACTGGCCTATCTCCACAACACCAAGAATATATCTCGCACCTCATCTATGACATCACAATCCATTGATGCACCGCTGATACCGAGTTCTCAAAATAACATACGAGCGAATGGAAGAAATTTAAAGAGATACGAATCAAGCTGAATCAATGTCGCACGATAAGGAAAGAAAGATGAGAATTCCCACATGACCCGTAGTCTCTCAAAGATAGGTATGGACGTCATTATACTGATCCGCAAGACTCTACTAGACACTTGCTCCTGACTTATAGACCCTATGAACCTATGGCTTTGATATCAACTTGTCACAACCCAAAATCTACCTAGTCGTGATGGCACCTAACCCAACCCGATATGTAAACCAAATAATAGTCAATACAATTCTAATGAAAATAATAATAAATTAATTAGAGAAATAATTAAATTTCCATACAATAACCCAAGGAGTGGTAGTACAAGTCATGAGCCGCTAAAACTTAGATTTATAAAGCTGATATGAAAATAAATATAACATATGTTTGGAATATGCATAAACTGAAGACGAATTTAAACTACCAATGACAAATGGTATGAACATCCGAAAAATAGGTACATCTTCAACGCCAGCTCCCACATACATAGCAGCATCAACTCAAGGATCTGCACGCAAGGTGCAGAAGTGTTGTATGTAAACAACCGACCCCATGTACTCAATAAGTAACAAAACCTCAGGCTGAAAGTAGTGATGAGCTCGGAAGAAGGTCAGTGTCTAACATCAATAATAATAGCAACACAGGATATAATAATGCAGTAACAGTAAATAACTCAGAAGATATCATGATTAGTTTTTTCACGAAAAATTAGACATGCTTTACAAGTATAACAATTAAAGCCCAAATCTTTCTCCAAAATTACTAAAACAAGAGTTTAACAAGGAAACTGTGATTTTCCAAACTTCCAACAATGGATAGACACTTCATTACTATCTAGCATGAGGAAAGATATATCTATATGCCTACATATCAAGTCAATAACATCATAGTGAAGCTATCAAGTACACTCACACTCAACACACTCAAGGTGTCTGGTACAAATTCCCCTCACCATCAAACACACAACCACTTAGCACTATACGGATGCCTGGTACAAATGCCCCTCACCAAAGCACATATATATTATAGTATTTGCGCTCACTGTAATATCAAACTCCGAAGGAGCAGATCCTGGCCCAAGCGCCAATCAATAATCAATATCACGTAGCCCAGCATGGGGCCTGGTGCACGCGTCGCCCGAAAACAGTACCACTTAACCAAATGTAGGGACAGGTGTACGCATCACCTTAATGTCAATAACACTCAGCCCAATACGGGGCCTCAACGCAAGCGTCGCCTCACTATCACTCATCACGGCTCAATGGCCCACATCAGTCATCAATCTGCTCAAGTCTCCATTTGCCAATATCTCATAGAAGCATAATCCAATTATACAACATAGGATATCAGAATGTGCCACAAATTTTGCTCAAACTCGTTTCATGTACAAGGACACCAATAACATATGAGACAATATACCAAAGGTGCACAGAGGCAGATATATAACATGCGAATACAACTATCATGACTGAAAAAAACAACTACGGCTAAGACAAATAGCTCAACATGGCAAAAATAACCCTATCAAACAATTAAGCAGATAACCTAGACATGATTTCTAGCATGAATAATATCTCACGTAGTCATACAAATGAAGGAAACATGATATCAAACAAGCATGATAGCAAAACAAGACAAATAATAGCCTAAGAATTACTCGGATCATGAATACCTCGGTGCAGTCACAAACGCCCGTCACCTAGCACATATGTCCCTTAACACATGTCAAATATCATAGTTCTTAGGGATAATTACCCTCAAATCCAAGTTTAGATATGTTACTTACCTCGAACAAGCCAAAACAATAATTTAGAAATGCCATCCCGCGCAAATCGACCTTCAAATAGCTCGAAACTAGCCAAAAAATAACTTAGAAACATCATGTGTTGTAGAGTGAAAAACGATGTGGCACAACACTGCTGTTCTTCTATTAAACATAGACAACATGCATTAGTTTTAAAAAATAAAAGTAGAAGTGAACCATAGACATCAACTTAAACAATCTTGTTGTAGGGTGGGAGAATAAGCTAAGCTAAGCCATGCCTGGAATCTTCTGATGCATAGTACATAAGGGTTCTGATTATTTAGGAATTAGGCGTTAGAACATAGAGATAGAGTATTGGAAGAAGTGGAAGGGTTTTTGATCTTTAATATATATATATATATATATTCTTAACGGGTTAACGGATTATCCGTTAAGAAAATTGAATAATCCGCCCCCAAACCGATAAGCCGTTAATAAAAAAAATTCAATCTGTTCCCCGTCCATTAAACCATTAACCCGATACCAATAAGCCATTAAGCTTCGATTTCAGTTCGGTTTTCGGTTTCGATTTGGTTTTGAACACCCCTAGCCATAGGAAACAAACTCAAACGACAAAGGTCGAATCTTTAATCAAATACTCAAAGTCAACTAAAAAGTCAACCCAGACTTGCATTTTGAAACCCGATAAAACTCACAAATTCTGACAACCCATTCGAATATGATTCTAACCATACTAATTTTATCCAATTCCGACTCCGAGTCGATGTTCCAATTTTAAATGTTCAGTTTAGAAAAGTTTTGACAAAACTCCCAAATTTCTCTTTTAGATTCATTAATCAAATGCCAAAATCAAAGATGGAATCATGTAAAATAATCAAATCCGAGTCAGAAACACTTATCCCGATCCATATCGTAAACATTCCTTCCAAATTTCCCAAATTCGACCTTCCAAACTCAAAATGTGATAAAATGAGTAAAACCCCCGAATATGATATCTCATAAGCACTACTCAGGTAAACACTTCGCGATCGCAGGACTAGCTTCATGATCGCGAAGCACAAACTTCACTACCCACAGAAATACACTTGTGTTCACGGCACATACCTTGTGAACGCAATGCACAATGATGCCAACCCTTCGCGAACACAACATCGACCTCGCGATCGCGAAGGTAACTCTACTAGCTGCCAGCTCCACAATGCGAACGTGGTACCATTGGCGCAAATTTGCTGAACAACCATTTCAAACCTCTGCGAATGCGGTCTACCCGTTTCATACACGATGAATAAACCACCAGTGGCCCAATATACACTTCGCGATTGCGAAGAACACCAGAGGCATCAGAGATCAGCAGAAAACCAACAATGCACTCATCATCCATCATATTCTGAAATGTCACGTCCCAAACTACCCCTTAGACGCGACTGTCACCCAGCTAACACCACCTGCCAGGCGAATCCCTTTCTCTAACGTTAAACCATTTACACAAACACTGATAGAAAAAGTGCGTGCCTAAAAGTATTATTAATAATTAAAGAGGAAATGATTATCACCCAATACCTTAGTCAATTGATAGAAAAACCAACAATCACTCAAATAATAAAACTCTAGCCCAAATCCCAAACTAAGACCATGGAGCATATGACAGAGTAATATGAGTTTTACTGACGGGTATGCAAATTCAAAAGAAAAAGGAAATAACTAACACGAATTAGATAAAGCAGAAACGAAAGCCTCCACGAATAATGTGATGGCTCACCTCAGCAATAGGATCCACTCGAATAGACTTGCCAGCCACTAGCTCTATCTCCTGCAATGGTATCTGCATAGAGATGCAGGTAAGGAGTGAGTTATACGTAAATATAACCCAGTAAGATCTTCGACCCGCCACTTTAAATACATACAAACACACCACAACAAGAATGATATAATAAATACGATAATTATACAATAACTTAATATATATGTATCACGGAGTTAATAAGAATTAACCAACAAGAGTACACACTAAGGACTTGTGGTAATTGCAGTGAAAGAAATTAACCTACACATCTACGAGTCTACAACGGCACCACAATGCCTCAAATATGTACAAAGGCATACACAATGCCCCAACATCATGGCTCACAGCCGTATCAAACTCAACTCTATGGCTCACGGCCGTATCAAACTATCAAACTCAACATCATGACTCACAACTGTATCAAACTCAACACCATGGCTCACAGCCGTATCAAATTATCAAACTCAACATCATAGATCACAGCCGTTTCAAACTCAACACCATGGCTCACAACCGTATCAAATTCAATATCATGGCTCACAGCCGTATCACGCCATCAAACAACTTTTAAAATAATTGTTTTCCCTGTATTTTTCATAAAATAATATATTTGTGGCTAGTCTAAGACCACCGATTCTGTCAAGCGCACGCTATTCCCAACACATGGACCAGACAGAGAAAACACATTTTCAAAACGGGTTTTAGAAAAGCAAGCATCAAAACTTAAAGTCTCACTTATTTCGCTAACGGGAAGTTTCCCAACCTTAAAACGTCTAGAACACCAACCAAACGGCCTCCAATAGCCTCAAACTATTCAAAATATTGAATAACATGTCCTGCTTAGTCTAGGCGCATGATTTCCATAATCTTAGGGAAAGGTAAAATCAAAGCCTAACCCTCTGTGCAATTAATAACAACGAGTACGCAGTTACATGTCAACCAAATAGCCGAAACAGTGCCACTGTGCATTATACCAAAGATATCATCTAACATTTAATCTAATCATTATCACGTTATTACTATTGGACATTATACCTCCTAAGTTTCCTTCTTAAATATAGTAGTACGAATTCCATGTAGTAGTTTCAGATTATTTTACAAACAGATTTTCAAAAGACAGTGATGGAGACTTCGTTCAACTTTCCAATTCCATATCTCATCTTTACCAATTATCAGTCATCATATAATCATTAGGTAATCATTATTCTCAATTGAAGACAACAAAAATTCAAACTATGTAATAGTAGAAACCAAAACCAGTACAGAAGGTCTTCTCTTCATAACATTGTACACATAAACCTATAATTAATTTAATTTGTCTCCCCCTAATCATTGGTTCATATAATTATTACAAACTAAATTATGTGCAAAACTAATTTCGCGTACTACTGTGAGGGATAAATACCTGAGTTTGATTGCCTCCCAACTTTTCTTCTCCAACTTGATCGCCGCTTACCAGAACTCCGTTTCCCTTTGTTCTAATGTTCTTCTATTTTTTTCTCTCTCTAATTATTTATTAAGACCTAAATTAATGCTTGTCCTACACCTTATGTCTTTGTACATGGGACAATAAGAAAAATATATGGGTTTAGCCAATTTCTTTACCATTATTTATTGGAAAAAATATCAGTTATGTCCATTTATAAGTAACTTATTACAAAAATTGGCAAATTCATAAAATATTACTTATATAATTAGCCAATTAGTTATTTGTAGCCAAAAAAGTCAAAATTTTACTTTCTTTTGAGTGAGTATTATTAGAATAGATTGGATACATCTTAAAGAGTTTGAGTTTCAGTTTTGGGATGATTTGGTGGAGTTTTGAGGTGGTTTGAATTGAAAATTCGAAGTAGAAGATGAACATGAAAAAATGATATGTGTATCACATTGTGTATCACTTGTGTATCATATATGTATCATATTTGTATCAAATATATATCACATATATATCCATGTATTGTGTGTGAGATACATGCGTGATACATGTTTGATACATATGTCGTAGAAGAACTTTTTGAATTCGATTTTAACCCTCCAATCTTCCTCAAATTTTGTATATTGACTCATCTATATGTTTTAAATGAATCTCAACCATACACATTGAAAAAAGTCCCTTTTTGCTTAGATTTTTGGAATCTTGTATATATATATATTTTGTATTTCATCACCTTATTTGCTACCTCGTCCATGAAATTTCCTTTTCGTCTTGCATCTAATGTTGCTAATTACACTTAAAAATATGGAAGAAGATCTTTGTGTGTGATTCTTTGAGAGAAAGAACCTTATTTCTTTGGGTTTTTAATTTTTATATGTGTTTGACTAGTTTTGGTAAGTCTATGATTAATGGCTAGATGTTGGTAAGTTGGGGCTTTTTTGGGATATTTTTGTAAGATTCCTTATTTATTGTCTGAGTTATTTTATTATCCCACTTAATATGTGTAATAGTTAATTAGGTTCCCTAACAATTTAATAATTTTAAAACTCTTGAGTTAATCAGTATATATAAAATTTTCGATTATTACACGAAACCAACGCGAAACATACCCGAACCCCCTCTGAACATACCAACAACTCCCAAAATATAACAAGGACCTACTCGAGGCATCAAATCTCGCAAAATAACATCAAAACCACGAATCGCACCTCAATTCAAGCTTATTGAATTATTTCGAGTTTTCAAATTCCAAACTTACACCGAACACGGCTAAACAACTCAGAATCACCTCAAATTTTGCACATAAGTTCCAAATTACATAAAGAACATATTCCAACTTTTATAATAGTAATCTAAACCTGATATTATCAAAGTCAACTCCCGGTCAAACTTATGAACTTTCCAAACCTTTCAATTTCTAATCTTCGCCGATTAGAGCAAAAACCTTCTAAAAATATCCATATGGAAATCTGGGAATACGACCAAGTTCAAAATCTCCATCCGGACCTAGCGGAACCATAAAAATTCCGATCCGAGGTAAAATATAAAAAGTCAAACTTGATCAACTCTTCCAACTTAAAGCTTCCTAGTTAAGAATCATTCTTCCAAATAAATTCTGAACCACTCGAGAACCAAAACCAGCGATACAAGCAAGTCATAATATACCATTTGAGGCTATTCATGAAATCAAACCACCGAACTGAATGTAAATACTCAAAATAATCGGTCGGGTCATTGCAGTACCTCATCCAGATCATCTATACTATTGAATTTGACAATAAAGTACCAATCCTTATGGAAGTATACCTTAGGCTTTGCTGCAAAATTCCATTGCGAAGTGATGAACCTTTCCATAGCTGTAATAGTAGGGGATTCCCCCCCACGTATAAAATTACAGCTTGCCTCCATTTCTGTGTCTCTTGTTCGATCTCCTCTTTGCAGAGTTTAACTATTCCCTCCCTACTTCTAATTGTTGGTGTGATGAAGCTCAAGGGCATTCCCTTTGCTTCTAGCATGTTCCCAGCAAATAAGTTTGCACACTTCTTCTTCCATCTCGCCTCTGTATTGATCTGATTCGGTTGGTGAATGATGGTCTCTTCCATTTCAATCCCATTTTCACCTGTCTTAGGGTTTGCATTTCTCAATAAATTTCTACCAACTCTATGCCTCCCCGAAGATCATCTTTCTCGAGCCATCAGTATTCGAAACACCGATTCGATCTCGAAACAGCTACGCACTGCCATTTTTGAGAACCGCTTCTTAGACACTATTTCACCATACCCTGCCCCGAAGGCAAATCAAAGAAGACCATAACACTGGCGAACCTTAATGCATTCAAACAAGGATGATGACACTACATCACAAATGAAAATTCCACCACGCTCGAACATATCAGGTCTCGTTAATCTATCAACCAAAACCTGAACGTCCATAGTCCGATTGCCTTTCCTCCGCTGGAATTAAATGCCGAACCTCTAAACCATGAACTGAGAAATTCTCCTTTCGAGTCATTCCTTCCGCGATCCATAAATAAGCACCCTACTATTTACATCAACACTGTGTGATAACCACTAATGAACATCATAACAATCCTTGCATAGCCTCAAAACCATAGACAATACTAATACAGGGCTGAAACGACAGAATACCTTTTCATAGGATGACTACAATAGCTTGCTCGAATACACATGGAGATACATCATACGCTACATTTGTAGTACCACTGCAACTTTTCGATGCCCCATTGAGCTCAACATCGTTTAAGAGTGAGTAGGAAGGAAATGAAGGCAAAAGCCTCGATGGAATCAAATCGCACGACGAGAAATCAAGAAGGGAAGTGCTCCTAACAGCCCTGTAACCTCTCGAAGATAAGTACATACATCTATGTACCGATCCGCAAGACTCTACTAGGCTTGCTCATGACTCGTGAGACCCAAGTGAACCTAGAGCTATGATACAAAGCTGTCACAACCCAAAATCCCCTAAGGGCCCGTGATGGCGCCCAACGTCGCCGTCGGACAAGCCAATGATGATTATCGACTTAATTACTCATTTTAATATTTCTGAAGTCATAAATCCCATTAAATAAATAAAATAAACATCGGGTACTCATAGGATCCCATGAATTCTCTTTATAAATTTCTGTATAAAGTATAAATTACAAGGTAAAATAATATTAATTACGTGAACTACAATAATGAACACCCAGTAGGAACCCCCAAAACTCAGTGTCACAAGTGCACGAGCATCTATCGAGAAATATAATAAAATACAACATATGTCTGGAATACAAGTTAGACAGAAGAATGTAAAGAACTTTGATAGAGACTCTGTATGATGCGGATCGTAACATGGAATATAGCTCACCATAAAGTCCCCGCAATAGACGCGCCTCTACGCCCAAAAGACTACCAACAATATATATATAAATCAATGCGTACCCAGTAAGTATATAGCCTAACCTCGGAGAAGTAGTGATGAGGGGTCGACATCGACACTTACTAGTGGTCCAAAAAATCAAGTATAATAGAAAGCAAACAAGTGTGAGGCATGGTAAAAATAGTGTAAATAAATTTAAGCACGTGGTACGATCCTCCTCTGAATGGTAAATGCAAGCCCTAAATTATCGGTCACCTCCTCAACCGGAGTATATATGAAAACTGGTCCCCACCAGATAGATCTTTACAACTCAAATCAGGAAAACTCACGGATACGATGGCTTCTTGCCAAATATTACACACGATGTTGTCGAGGCGAACGGCCCGATCCCATAAGAGTATTTATAGAAATGCCGAGACGTACGACCCGATCCCATAATAATGTGTGCCCTGCTGAGAGTCGAACGACACGAACCATAGATGCATCTATTTTACTGCCGAGACAAACGGCCCGCTCCCATGAGAATATGATACTTTAACAGGTCCTTGACCCCACTCAAGAAGATACGTGTGAGTTATGAAATTTTAAGAAGCTTTTCAATGAAAATGCACAACGCGAGAGGAATTCGCAAGGGAGACACAATTGTTCTGCGACTAATCAAGTAGCTCGTCAAATCTCTTACAATAGCGAGTCCATCACCCTATGCAAGTCTAGTCTCAATTCATAACGCGAAATAAAGGAATTAGATGAGCAAAGATAACTCAAATAGTACAATTATAGCATGGCGTGAACCTAAGTCTACCCGGACATAATTAGGAATTCTAGCATACGCACGGACACCCGTCACCTCATACGTGCGTAGTTCTCACAACATCTAGCACATAAGAATATAATACCTACGGGGTAAATTATCCCTTATAGGGTTAGACAAGAGACTTACCTCGCTCCGAAGTTCCATAACCGGCTCCAATGCCACTCTAACTCTTCCATTCAAAGACAAACGATCCGAAACTAGTCAAATAATGTGCAAATCAATCAAAATATACTCCAATGCTTATAATTACTCAATTTATAATAATCTCCAACTCCACTCGAAAAGTCAATAAAGACAACCCTCGGACCCATTTGCCCGAATTCCGAAAATTTTCGAAGATAAATTTTACTCATAACGCCACGAACTCAAATATATAATTTATCCTAAATTCCATGTCCAATTTCGTGGTAAAAATCCAAAAATACCAATTTCTAGGTTTTCTACCAAACTCCCAAATTTTTACTAATTTCCATATTTAAATCCATATATAAACCATGTATTTAACTCATAATATGAGGGAATTACTTACCCTGACATGGACGATGAAAATCTTCCCTCCAAGAGCTCCACAAATAGCCCAACCAAATGAAAATGTGAGAGAAATGGGCTAAGTCTCGGATTAAAAGCACCCCACTGCCCAACGACTTTCGCACTAGCGGACCATTAGCCGCACCTACGGACAAATCCATCGCAGGTGCGGTTCTCCTAAATCCCAGGCAAATCCGCTCATGCGGACCAAATTCTGCTCTTGTGCGACCGCTTCTGCGTTTTAACCTTCACTCTTGCGTACTCGTATATGCAGAACCCTTCCGCTCTGTGACTTCAGTCTTGCCCAGCTCCTTTCGCTTCTGCGATCACTTCTCCGCATCTGCGACTTCACAGGTGCGGAATGTTCCTCGCACCTGCGCCCCCACATCCCTTCCACCAAAATCGCACCTGTGATGGCCCCCAACGCACCTGCGTGACCGGACCCGCGGCCACTTCCCACGCAGGTATGATTGCACCAGATCTATGCTACCTCAGCACTTCTTCCAAGTCTAAACTCGATCCGTTTTCAATCCGATTCGCACTCCGGGGTCTCCGGAACCCCATCCATCCATACCAACGTATCCCAAAACATGACACGAACTTAGTTGAAGTCTCAAATTATGCCAAACAGCATCAAAACTACGAATCGACGATCAAAACCTTTATTTAAACTTTTAAATTTCGACAAACGTGTCTGAATCATACTAAAACATCCCGGAATGACGCCAAATATTTGCGTGCAAGTCACAAATCACGATGCGAACCTATTCCAAGGCTAGAAACATCAAACAGACATTGATAACACCAAAATTCATTTCAAATCAAAATCAAGAAATTCTTATACTTCCAAAATGCCAACCTTCCATAATAGATGCCAAAATGTTCTTGGACCACCCGATATTCAACCCGAACATACGCCCAAGTCCGAAATCATCATTCGAACCTATTGGAACCTTCAAATCCCGATTATGAGGTCGTTTACTCAAAAGTCAAACCTTAGTCAACTCTTCCAACTTAAAGCTTTCGAATTTAGAATTTTCCTTCCGAAACCACTCTGAACTTCCCGAAATTAAATTCCGACTACAAGTACAAGTCATAATACCTGAAGTGAAACTACACAAGGCCTCAAATTGTTGAACGACGCGCTAGAGCTCAAAACGTCCAGTCGGGTCGTTATATTCTCCCCCACTTAAACATACGTTTATTCTCGAATGTGCTAAGAACTGCTCTGGAGCTGCCCCAAAATCATTGTTCAACACCTTGTGCACCTACCCGTGCCACCACAACCCAGTCGAGCACATTAGCTCGAGCAAGACCGAAGATCCTCCCTTTTTATCTAGTCAATAAGCCTTAGAACCAAATTCCAACCTCCAAATTTCTCAACAAGACCTTAATCGTAAATACGAACACCGTAACAATTACTACACACTGTACCAAAACATGATCATGCACCTATGCTGAAATCACACAATGCACTACATAAGTCGTTAGCCCATGATAACATCCTCTGACCACAATAGCTGAAATTTCACGAATCTAATGCCCGCAATACACCTCATAACGCATATAAGCTCTGTTCCAACTCTCGCAACACTGCCGCGATGAAGGAGATGTGTAGAAACTCATGACCATATGCCGAATCAACAAATCATGGAGTCTCTTCTCCAGACAAAAACCATTACCTCCTTCTGAACTGAATAACAATATTTGCTCTTTAACATACCCTACATAACTCCGCTCGCACTAATCTCTGGTCCAATAATCTCGTCTCTACCAGTATAACACGCTCGGGCTATAAGCCATCTCAACACCGTCTAAAATTTCATACGACGCCGTCAAAGCACCAATAAGATACAACTCGAATATAACCCATAAGGAAGAATGAACTCTGGCAACGAACTATTTTGCCCGCGTAACGAATAATACGACCAAACCGATGTTATGGCTCTATCTCAGGGATGGTAAACAAAACATACAAAATAACTATAAGGAACCATATTTAGCACCTCACTGTTGCGGCGTGCAACCCGATACAACTATGACGTTGTTGTGGTGTACAACACGATCCAAACATGATATTGTAGTGGCGTACAACCCGATCCGAATATGACATCATTGCAGCGCGCACCCCGATCCAGATAACATACCCGTGGCAGCGTACCACCGGATCCAAACAATGTACCCGTGGCGGCGTGCCACCTAATCCACACATAACTATCAATAAGGAAACACCTATCAAGCCGAAATGCTTATACTTACGAATGCCCGAATATCGACCACAAGCACGCCAAGTGCATGATACACTTCTGGGGAGACGAACTTATACGAAGCCTCAAATTACACCAAACAACATCAAAACTACGAATTGACGATCAGAACCTTTCTTTAAACTTTTAAACTTTAAAACTTCGACGAACGCGTCTAATTTATACTTAAACATCAGGGAATGATGCCAAATATATGCGTGCAAATCATAAATCACGATGCGAACCTATTCTAAGGCTCGAAACTTCAACCAGACATTGATAACACCACAATTCATTTTAAATCAAACTCAAGAAATTCTAAAACTTTCAAAATGCCAACCTTGCATAATAGACGCCGAAATGCTCTCGGATCACCTGATACTCAACCTGAACATACGCCCAAGTCCGAAATCATCACACGAACCTATTGGAACATTCAAATCCCAATTTCGAGGTCGTTTGCTCAGAAGGCAAACCTTAGTCATCTCTTCCAACTTAAAGCTTCCGAATTTATAATTTTCCTTCCGAAACCTTTTCAAACTTCCTGGAATTTAATTCCAACCACACGTACAAGTCAGAATACCTGAAGTGAAGCTACTCAAGGCCTCAAACCGCTGAACGATGCGCTAGATCTCAAAACAACTAGCCGGGTCGTTATATTCTCCCCCACTTAAACATATGTTCATCCTCGAACGTGCTAAGAACTGCTCCGGAGGTGCCCCAAACTCAATGTTCAAAACCTTGTGTACCTACCCATGCCACCACAACCTAGTTAAGCATATTAACTCGAGCCTTAGAACCAAATTTCAACCTCTGAATTTCTCTACAAGACCTGATTCTAACATACGAACACCGTATCAATCACTACACACTGTACAAAAACATGATCATGCACCTATGCTGAAATTACACCATGCACCACACAAGTCGATTGCCCATAATAACCTCATCCGACCACAATAGCTAAAATTTTATAAATTTGATGCCCGCAATACACCTCATAACGCATTTAAGCTCTGTGTCAACACTCGAAACATTCCCGCGACGAAAGAGATGTATAGAAACTCATGATCACTTGCCGAATCAACAAATCATAGAGTCGTTTCTCCGGACAAGAATCATTACCTTATTCTAAACTGAATAACAATATTTTCTCTTTAACATATCCTACATAACTTCGATTGCACTGATCTCAGGTCCAATAATCTCGTCCCACCAAGTATAAGCTGCTCGGGCAATAAGCCACCTCAACATCGTCTAAAATCTCATACGACGCCATCAAAGCGCCAACAAGCTACAACTCGAACATTACCCATAAGGAAGAACGAACTCTGGCAATGAACCATTCAAATCCGCATAACGAATAAAACGGCCAAACCGATGTTATGGCTCTATCTCAGAGATAGGAAACAAGGTACACAAAATACGTTCAAGGAACCGTACTTAGCACCTGACTGTTGCGTCATGCAGGCCGATCCAACTATGACACTGTTGCGGCGTGCAACCCGATCCAAACATGACACTATTGCGGCATGCAACCCTATCCAAATATGACATCGTTGCGACGTGCAACCCGATCCAGACAACATACCCGTGGTGGCGTACCGCCCGATCCAAACAATGTACCCATGGTGGCATGCCACCCGATCCATACATAACAATCAATAAGGAAACACCCATTAAGCCGAAATGCTTATACTTACGAAATGCTGGAATATCGACGACAAACACCCTAAGTGCATGTTACAATTATGGGGAGGCGAACTTAATCGAAGCCTCAAATTATACCAAACAACATCAAAACTACAAATTAACGATCGAAACCTTTCTTTAAACTTTCAAACTTTTAAACTTTGACGAACGCATCTGAATCATAATTAAACATCCCAGAATGACGCCAAATTTATCCGTGCAAGTCACAAATCATGATGCGAACCTATTCCAAGGCTCGGAACTTCAAACGGACATTGCTAACACCAAAATTCATTTCAAATCAAACCCAAGAAATTCTTAAACTTTCAAAATGCCAAACTTCCATAATAGACGTCGAAATGCTCTCGGACCACCCAATACTTAATCCAAACATACGCCCAAGTCCGAAATCATCATACGAACCTATTAGAACCTTCAAATCCTAATTTTGATGTCGTTTACTCAAAAGGGAAACCTTAGTCAACCCTTACAACTTAAAGCTTCCGAATTTAGAATTTTCCTACCGAAACCACTCCGAACTTTCTAAAATTTAATTTCGACCACACGTAAAAGTCGTAATACCTGAAGTGAAGCTACTCAAGGCCTCAAATTGTTGATTGACGTGGTATAGCTCAAAACGACCGGTCGGGTTGTTACATTCTCCCCCACTTAAATATAAATTCATCCTCGAACGTGCTAAGAAATGCTCCGGAGCTGCCCTAAAATCACTGTTCAACACATTGTGCACCTACTCGTGCCACCACAACCCAATTGAGCACATTAGCTCGATCCAGACTGAAGATCCTCCCTTTTTATCTAGTAAATAAGCCTTAGAACCAAATTCCAACCTTCGGATTTCTCAACAATACATGATTCTAACATACGAACACCATATCAATCACTACACAATGTACCAAAACATGATCATGCACCTATGTTGAAATCACACCATGCACCACATAAGTTGTTTGCCCATAATAACATCCTCCGACCATAATAACTGAAATTTCACGAATCTGATTCCCGCAATACACCTCATAATGCATATAAGCTCTGTTCCAACTCTCGCAACAGTGCCACGATGAAGGCGATGTGTAGAAACTCATGACCATATGCCGAGTCAACAAATCATGGAGTCTCTTCTCCAGACAAGAACCATTACCTCATTCTAAACTGAATAAGAATATTTGCTCTTTAACATACCCTACATAACTCCGATCGCACTGATCTCTGGTCCAATAATCTCGTTTCCACCAGTACAAGACGCTCGGGCTATAAGCCACCTCAACACCATCTAAAATTTCATACGACGCCATCAAAGTGCCAACAAGCTATAACCCGAATATGACCCATAAGGAATAACGAACTCTAGCAACAAACCATTCAGCCCGCGTAATGAATCAAACGACTTAACTGATGTTAAGGCTATATTTCAGAGATATGAAACAAGGTACACAAAATAAGTATAAGGAATCGTACTTAGTACCTCACTGTTGCGGCGTGCAACCTGATCTAACTGTGACGCTATTGCGGCGTGCAACCTGATCTAACTGTGACGCTATTGCGGCGTGCAACCCAATCCAAACATGACATTTGTGCGGCTTACAACCCAATCTGAATATGACATCGTTGCGGCGTGCAACCCGATCCATACAACATACCCGTGGCGGCGTACCAATTGATCCAAAATATGTACCCGTGGCGGCGTGTCACGCAATCCACACATAACAATCAATAAGGAAACACCCATCAAGACTAAATACTTATACATATGAAATGCCCGAATATCGACCACAAGCATGCCAAGTGCACGATACAATTCTGGGGAGATGAACATAGTCGAAGCCTCAAATTATGACAAACAACATCAAAACTATGAATTGACGGTCAAAACCTTTCTTTAAACTTTTCAACTTCGATGAACGCGTCCGAATAATACTTAAATATCCCGGAATGACGCCAAATGTTTGTGTGCAAGTCACAAATCACGATACGAATCTATTCCACGGCTCGAAACTTCAAACGGACATTGATAACGCCAAAATTCATTTCAAATCAAACTCAAGAAATTCTTAAAATTTCAAAATGCCAACCTTCCATAATAGACGTCGAAATGCTCTCAGACCACCCGATACTCAACCCGAACATACGCTCAAGTTTGAAATAATCATAAGAACCTATTGGAACCTTCAAATACCGATTCCGAGGTCGTTTACTCAAAAGTCAAACCTTAGTCAACTCTTCCCACTTAAAGCTTTCGAATTTAGAATTTTCTTTTCTAAACCACTCCGAACTTCCTGAAATTTAATTACGACCACACATACAAGTCGTAATACCTGAAGTGAAGGTACTCAAGGCCTCAAACTGTTGAACGACGCACTAGAGCTCACAACGACCGGCTAGGTCATTACATTCTCACCCACTTAAACATACGTTCATCCTCGAACGTCTTAGAACTGCTCCTGAGCTGCCCCAAAATCACTGTTCAACACCTTGTGCACCTACCCGTGCCACCACAACCTAGTTGAGCAAATTAGCTCGATCGAGACTGAAGATCCTCTCTTTTTATTTAGTAAATAAGCCTTAGAACCAAATTCCAACCTTCAAATTTCTTAACAAGATCTGATTCTAACATACGAACATCGCATCAATCACTACACACCGTACCAATACATGATAATGCACCTATGCTGAAACCACACCATGCACCACATAAGTCATTTGCCCATAATAACCTCATCTGACCACAATAGCTGAAATTTCACGAATCTGATGCACACAATACAACTCATAACGCATATAAGCTCTGTTCCAACTCTCGCAACACTGCCACGAGGGAAGAGATGTGTAAAAACTCATGACCACCTGCCGAATCAACAAATCATAGAGTATCTTCTCCGGACAAGAACCATTACCTCATTCTGAACTGAATAATGATATTTTCTCTTTAACATACCCTACATAACTCTGATCGCACTGATCTGAGGTCCAATAATATCATCTCACCCAATACAAGCTGGTCGGGACATAAGCCACTTCAACACCGTCTAAAATCTCATACGGCACCATCAAAGCGCCAACAAGCTACAACTCGAATATGTCCCATAAGGAATAACGAATTCTAGCAACGAACCATTTAGCCCGCGTAATGAATAAAATGGCTTAACCGATGTTATGGCTCAATTTCAGAGATAGGAAACAAAGAACACAAAATAAGTATAAGGAACCGTACTTAGCACCTCACTGTTGCGGCGTGCAACCCAATCTAATGGTGACGTTGTTGCGGCGTGCAACCCGATCCAAACATAACATTGTTATGGCATGAAACCCGATCCGAATATGACATCGTTGCGGTGCTCAACACAATCCAGACAACATACCCATAGCGGCGTACCACCTCATCCAAACAATGTACTCGTGGCGACATGCCACCCATTCCATACATAACAATCAATAATGAAACACCCATCAAGTCGAAATGCTTATACTTAAGAAATGCCCGAATATCGACAACAAGCACGCCAAGTGCATGATACAATTCTGGGAGACGAACTTAGTTGAAGCCTCAAATGACGCCAAATAATATTAAAACTATGAATTGCCGATCGAAAACTTTCTTTAAACTTTTAAACTTCGACGAACGCGTCCGAATCATACTTAAACATCCCGAAATGACGCCAAATGTTTGCATGCAAGTCACACATCACGATGCATTCCAAGGCTTGAAACTTCAAACGGACATTGATAACACCAAAATTCATTTCAAATCAAACTCAAGAAATTCTTAAACTTCCAAAATGTCAAACTTCCATAATAGACGTCGAAATGCTCTCGGACCACCCGATACTCAATCCGAACATACGCTCAAGTCTGAAATAATCATACGAACCTATTGGAACCTTCAAATCTTGATTTCGAGGTCGTTTACTCAAAATTCAAACCTTAGTTAACTCTTCTAACTTAAAGCTTCCGAATTTAGAATTTTCCTTCTGAAACCACTCCGAACTTCCTGAAATGTAATTCCGACCACACGTACAAGTCGTTATACTTGAAGTGAACCTACTTAAGGCCTCAAACCGTTGAATGACGTAGTAAAGCTCAAAACGACCGATCGGGTCGTTACATTCTCCCCCACTTAAACATACGTTCGTCCTCGAACGTGCTATGAACTGCTCCAGAGCTACCCTAAAATCATTGTTCTACACATTGTGCACCTACCCGTGCCACCACAACCCAATTGAGCACATTAGCTTAAATCAGACTGAAGATCCTCCCTTTTTATCTAGTAAATAAGCCTTAAAACCAAATTCCAACCTTCGAATTTCTCAACAAGACCTGATTCTAACATACGAAGACTGTATCAATCACTACACACTGTACCAAAACATGATCATGCACCTATGCTGTAATCACACCATGAACCACATAAGTCGTTTGCCCATAATAACATCCTCCGACCACAATAGCTGAAATTTCATGAATTTGATGCCCGCAATACACCTTATAACGCATATAAGCTGTGTTCCAACTCTCGCAATAATATCATCTCACCCAGTACAAGCTGCTCGAGACATAAGCCACCTCAACACCGTCTAAAATCTCATATGGCGCCATCAAATGCCAATAAGCTAGAACTCGAATATGACCCATAAGGAATAACGAACTCTGGCAACGAACCATTCAGCCCGCGTAATGAATATAACGGCTTAACCGATGTAATGGATCTATTTCAGAGATAGAAAACAAGGTACAAAAAATAAGTATAAGGAACCGTACTTAGCACCTCACTGTTGCGGCGTGCAGCCTGATCTAACTGTGACGCTGTTGTGGCTTGCAATTCGATCCAAACATGATATTGTTCTGGCTCGCAACCCGATCCGAATATGACATCGTTGCAGTGTGCAATCCGATCCAGACAACATACCCGTGGTGGCGTACCACCCGATCCAAATAATGTACCCGTGGCGGCACGCCACCCGATCCACACATAACAATCAATAAGGAAACACCCATCAAGTCGAAATGCTTATACTTACGAAATGCCCGAATATCGACCACAAGCACACCAAGTGCATGATACAATTCTGGGAGACGAACTTAGTCGAAGCCTCAAATTATGCCAAACAACATCAAAACTACGAATTGACGATCGAAAACTTTCTTTAAACTCGCAAACTTTTACAGTTCGACGAACACGTCCGAATCATACTTAAACATCCCGAAATAACGCCAAATGTTTACGTGCAAGTCACAAATCACGATGCGAACCTATTCCAAGGCTTGGAACTTCAAACAGACATTGATAACACCAAAATTCATTTCAAATCAAACTCAAGAAATTATTCAACTTCCAAAATGGCACACTTCCATGGTAGACGTCGAAATGCTCTCGGACCACCTGATACTCAACCCGAACATACACTCAAGTCTGAAATAATCATATGAATCTATTGAAACCTTCAAATCCCGATTTCGAGGTCGTTTACTCAAAAGACAAACCTTAGTCAGCTCTTCCAACTTAAAGCTTCCGAATTTAGAATTTTCTTTCCGAAACCACTTCGAACTTCCTGAAATTTAATTCCGACCACACGTACAAGACGTAATACCTGAAATGAAGCTACTCAAGGCCTCAAACTATTGAATGACGCACTAGATCTCAAAATGACCGGTCGGGTCGTTACATTATCCCCCACTTAAAGATACGTTCATCCTCGAACGTGCTAAGAACTGCTCCGGAGCTGCCCCAAAATCACTATTCAACACATTGTGCACCTACCCGTGCCACCACAACCCAGTTGAGCACATTAGCTCGATCCAGACTGAAGATCCTCCCTTTTTGTCTAGTCAATAAGCCTTAGAACCAAATTCTAACCTCCGAATTTATTTATAAGACCTGATTCTAACATACGAACACCGTATCAATCACTACACACTGTACCAAAATATGATCATGTAGCTATTCTGAAACCACACCATGCACCACATAAGTCATTTGCCCATAATAATATCCTCCGACCACAATAGCTGAAATTTCACGAATCTGATGCCCGCAATACAATTCATAATGCATATAAGCTCGGTTCCAACTCTCGCAACACTGCCACGAGGAAAAAGATGTGTAAAAACTCATGAGCACCTGCCGAATCAACAAATCATAGAGTCACTTCTCCGGACAAAGCCCATTACCTCATTCTGAACTGAATAACGATATTTTCTCTTTAACATACCCTACATAACTCCGATCGCATTGATCTCAGGTCCAATAATATCGTCACACCCAGTACAAGCTGCTCGGGACGTAAGCCACCTCAACACCGTCTAAAATTTCATACGGCGCCATCAAAGCGCCAACAAGCTACAACTCGAATATGACCCATAAGGAATAACGAACTCTAGCAACGAACCATTCAGCCAACGTAATGAATAAAATGACTTAACCGATGTTATGGCTCTATTTCAGAGATAGGAAACAAAGTACACAAATTAAGTATAAGGAACTGTACTTAGCACCTCACTGTTGCGGCGTGCAACCCGATCTAACTTGACGCTGTTGCGGAGTGCAACCCGATCCAAATATGACACTGTTGCGGCATGCAACCCGATCCGAATATGTCATCGTTGCGGTGCTCAACACAATCCAGGCAACATACTCGTGGCGGATTACCACCCGATCCAAACAATGTACCCGTGGCGCCGTGCCACCCGATCCACACATAACAATCAATAAGGAAACACCCATCAAGTCAAAATGCTTATACTTATGAAATACCCGAATATCAACAACAAGCACGCCAAGTGCATGATACAATTCTGGGAAACGAACTTAGTCAAAGCCTCAAATTATGCCAAATAACATCAAATCTACGAATTGACGATCGAAATATTTCTTTAAACTTTCAAACTTATAAACTTTGACGAACACGTTCGAATCATACTTAAACATAACGCATATAAGCTCTGTTTCAACTCTCACAACACTACCGCGGGGAAGGAGATGTGTTGAAACTCATGACCACCTGCCGAATCAACAAATCATGGAGTCTCTTCTCCGTACAAGAACCATTACCTCATTCTAAATAGAGTAACGATATTTTCTCTTTAACATACCATACATAACAACGATCGCACTGATCTCAGGTCCAATAATCCAGTCTTAACCAGTACAAGCTGCTCGAGCAATAGTCCACCACAACACCGTCTAAAATCTCATACGGTGCCATCAAAGTGCCAACATGCTACAACTCGAATATGACCCATAAGGAAGAACGAACTCAGGCAACGAACCATTCAGCCCGTGTAACGAATAAAACGGCCAAACCGATGTTATGGCTATATGTCAGAAATGGGAAACAAGGTACAAAAAATAAGTATAAGGAATCGTATTTAGCACCTCACTGGTGTAACCCAATCCAACTATGACGTTGATGGAGCATGCAACCCGATCCAAAAATGACACTGTAGCGGCATGCAACCTGATGCAAATATGACATCGTCACGACGCGCAACCCGATCCACACAACAGACCCGTGGAGGCGTACCACCCGATCCAAACTATGTACCAGTAGCAGCGTGCCACCCGATCCACACATAACATTCAATAAGGAAACACCCATCAAGCCGAAATGCTTATACTTACGAAATGCACGAATATCGACCACAAACACGCCAAGTGCATGATACAATTCTGGGGAGATGAACTTAGTCGAAGCCTCAAATTACGCCAAACAACATCAAAACTATGAATTGATGATCGAGACCATTCTTTAAACTTTCTAACTTTTAAACTTTGACGAACGCGTCTGAATTATACTTAAACATCCCGGAATGATGCCAAATATTTGCGTGCAAGTCAAAAATTATGATGCGAACCTATTCCATGGCTCGGAACTTCAAATGGACATTGATAACACCAAAATTCATTTCAAATCAAACTCAAGAAATTCTTAAACTTCCAAAATGCCAACCTTCCATAATAGACGCCGAAATGCTCCCGGACCACCCGATACTCATCCTGAACATACGCCCAAGTCCGAAATCATCATACAAACCTATTGGAACCTTGAAATTCTGATTTCGAGGTCATTTAATCAAAAGTTAAACCTTAGTCAATTCTTCAAACTTAAAGCTTCCGAATTTAGACTTTGCCTTCTAAAACCACTCTGAACCTTTTGAAATTTAATTCCGACCACACATACAAGTCACATTACCTGAAGTGAAGCTACTCACGGCCCCAAACCACTGAATGACGCGCTTGAGCTCAACACGACTGGTCGGGTCGTTATATTCTCCCCTACTTAAACATATGTTTGTCCTCGAACGTGCTAAGAACTGGTCCGGAGCTGCCCTTGTGCACCTACCCGTTCAACACTTGTGCACCTACCTGTTCCACCACAACCCCGATGATCACATTAGCTCGAGCCAGACTGAAGATCCTCCCTTTTTATCTAGTCAATAAGCCTTAGAACAAAATTCCAACCTCCGAATTGCTCTACAAGACCTAATTCTAACATACGAACACCGTATAAATCACTACACATTGTACCAAAACATGATCATGCACCAATGCTGAAATTACACCATGCACCACATAAGTCATTTGCCCATAATACCCTCCTCTGACCATAATGGCTGAAATTTCATGAATCTGATGTCCGCAATACACCTCATTATGTTTATTAGCTTTATTCTACCTCTCGCAACACTGCCGCGACGAAAGAGATGTGTAGAAACTCATGACCACCCGCCGAATCAACAAATCATGGAGTCTCTTCTCCGGACAAGAACCATTAACTTATTCTGAACTGAATAACGATATTTGCTCTTTAACATACCCTACATAACTCTGATCGCACTAATATAAGGTCCAATAATATCGTCTCACCCAATATAAGCTGCTCGGGAAATAAGACACCTCAACACCATCTAAAATCTCATACGGCGCCATCAAAGCACCAACAAGCTGCAACTCGAATATGACCCATAAGGAATAACGAACTCTAGCAATGAACTATCCAGCCCGCATAATGAATAAAACGGCTAAACCGATCTTATGGCTCTATTTCAGAGATAGGAAACAAGGTACACAAAATAAGTATAAGGAACCATACTTAGAACCTCACTGTTGCGGCGTGCAACCCGATCTAACTATGATGCTGTTGCGGTGTGCAACGCGATCCAAACATGACATTGTTACGGCATGAAACCCGATCCGAATACTACATCGTTGAGGTGCTCAACACAATCCAGACAACATACCCACGATGGCGTACCACCCGATCCAAATAATGTACCCATGGTGGCGTGCCACCCGATCCAAATAATGTACCCGTGGTGGTGTGCCACCCGATCCACACATAACAATCAATAAGGAAACACCCATCAAGTTAAAATGCTTATACTTATGAAATGCCCAAATATCGACCCCAAGCACGCCAAGTGCATGATACAATTCTGGGGAGACGAACTTAGTCGAAGCCTCAAATTATGCCAAACAACATCAAAACTAGGAATTGATGATCGAAACATTTCTTTATACTTTCAAACTTTTAAACTTCGACGAACACGTCCGAATCATATTTAAACATCCCGTAATGACGCCAAAGTTTTGTGTGGAAGTCACAAATCATAATGCAAACCTATTTAAGGGGTTGGAACTTCAAACTGACATTAATAACACCAAAATGCATTTCGAATCAAACTTAATAAATTCTTAAACTTCCAAAATGCCAACTTTCCATAATAGACATCGAAATGCTCTCGGACCACCCGATACTCAACCTGAACATACGTTCAAGTCCGAAATAATCATACGAACCTATTGGAACCTTCAAATCTCGATTTCGAGGTCGTTTACTCAAAATTAAAACCTTAGTAAACTCTTCCAACTTAAAGCTTCCGAATTTAGAATTTTCCTTCCGAAACCACTCCGAACTTCCTGAAATTTAATTCCGACCACACGTAAAAGTCGTAATACCTAAAGTGAAGCTACTCAAGGCCTAAAAACATTGAACGACGCTCTAGATCTCAAAACGACAGGTCAGGTCGTTACATTCTCCCCCACTTAAACATACGTGTGTCCTCGAACATGCTAAGAATTGCGCCGGAGCTGTCCCAAAATCAATGTTCAACACATTGTGCACCTACCCGTGCCACCACAACCCAATTGAGTACATTAGCTTGATTCAGACTGAAGGTCCTCCCTTTTTATCTAGTCAATAAGCCTTAGAACCAAATTCCAACCTCCAAATTTCTCTACAAGACCTGAGTCTAACATACGAACACCGTATCAATCACTACACACTATACCAAAATATGATAATGCACCACATAAATCATTTACCCATAATAACCTCCTCCGACCACAATAGTTGAAATTTAACGAATCTCATGCCCGCAATGCACCTCATAACGCATATATGCTCTGTTTCAACTCTCGCAACACTGCCACAAGGAAAGTTATTTGTAAACACTCATGACCACTTGCCAAATCAACAAATCATGGAGTCTCTTCTCCGAACAAGAACCATTACCTCATTCTAAACTGAATAATGATATTTGCTCTTTAACATACCCAACATAACTCTGATCGCACTGATCTCAGGTCCAATAAAATCATCTCACCCAGTACATGCTGCTCGGGCAATAAGCCACCTCAATACCGTCTAAAATCTCATACGGCGCCATCAAAGCGCCAACAAGCTACAACTCGAATATGACCCATAAGGATTAATGAACTCTAGCAACGAATCATTCAGCAAGCGTAATGAATAAAATGACTTAACCGATGTTATGGCTCTATTTCAGAGATAGGAAACAAAGTACACAAAATAAGTATAAGGAATCGTACTTAGCACCTCACTATTGCGGCATGCAACCCGATCTATTTGTGACGCTGTTGCGACGTTCAACCCGATCCAAACATGACACTGTTGCGGCGTACAACCCGATTCGAATATGATATCGTTGTGGCGCTCAACCCAATCTAGGCAACATACTCGTGGCAGCGTACCATTCAGCCTGCGTAACGGATAAAATATCCAAACCGATATTATGGCTCTATCTCAGAGATGGGAAACAAGGTACACAAAATAACTATAAGGAACCGTACTTAGCACCTCATTGTTGGGGCGTGCAACCCGATGCATTTATGACTCTATTGCGGCATGCAACCCGATCCAAACATGACACTTTTGCGGCGTGCAACCCGATTCAAATATGACATCATTGCGGCGCGCAACCTGATCCATACAACATACCCGTGGTGGCGTATCACTCGATCCAAACAATGTACCTGCGGTGGTATGCCGCCCGATCCACACATAACAATCATTAAGGAAACACCCATCAAGCCGAAATGCTTATACTTACTAAATGCCCGAATATCGACCACAAGCACGCCAAGTGCATGATACAATTCTGGCGAGACAAACTTAGTTGAAGCCTCAAATTATGCCGAACAACAGCAAAACTATGAATTGATGGTCGAAACATTTCTTTAAACTTTTAAACTTCGACGAACGCGTCCGAATCATAAATCACGGTGCAAAACTATTTCAAGGCTAAGAACTTAAAACAGACATTGATAACACCAAAATTCATTTCAAATCAAACTCAAGAAATTCGTAAACTTCCAAAATGCCAACCTTCCATAATAGACGCTGAAATGCTTCCGGACCACCTGAACATACGCCCAAGTCCAAAATCATCATACAAACCTATTGGAACCTTTAAATCCCGATTCCGAGATCGTTTACTCAAAAGTCAAACCTTAGTAAGTTCTTCCAACTTAAAGCTTTCGAATTTAGAATATTCCTCTCGAAGCCACTCCGAACTTCCCGAAATTTACTTCTGATCGCACATATAAGTCATAATTCCTGAAGTAAAACTACTCAAGGCCTCAAACCACTGAACGACGCAAACTAGAGCTGAAAAGAATCGATCAAGTCGTTATAATGCATATTTGGTTGGGGTCCCAGGTGACCCGAGGTCGTTTCGGCGTTTATTTTGAATAGTCAAAAATTTTAACTTGAGAACTTTTGAAATCTTTGAATTTTGATGCTTGATTCTTAATTTTAGATGTTATTTTGATGATTTGAACTTGCGAGCGAGTTCATATGATATTATTATACTTGTTTGGACGTTTAGAGTGGGACTGGGGGGCTCGAGTGAATTCTGAGATGGTTTTCGGCTAGTGTTGACAATTTGCAGCAGCTGATGTGGTACTGGTGCATTGTGTATCACGAACGTAGAGCTAGACTCGCGTTCACGAAGAGAAAATTGGGGAAGGGCTGTTTTTCAATATGCGAATACGAGGGAAAGCTCGCGAACGTGAAGGCCTGGGGGATTTGGCTTTTTTGAACCCGGCAGCCCTTACGCGAACGCGTAGGCATGGGCTTTGGGGGCTGGCATGGCAGTTCTTCATCGTGAACGCAATAGCAGTATCACGAAAGTGGAGTCTTGAAGGGAGGGGGGGGAGGGGGATAAAGCCTTTTAGAACGCGGAAAGGCCTTCACAAACGTGGTGGCCAGTTGGCCAACGAACTTTGCGAACACAACAAGTGCTTCACGAACGCGAAGAGCACCTGACGCCCAGTTATTTTTGAAAGGCTTGTTTGGAGTTGCTTGTGGAAGCATAAACTATTGTTTACCTTAGTCGTTTATTTCATTATTTTCTCGTTCTATATCTTCTTGATTTTATACTTATTATCTCTATCTTGTTATCTATTTTGTCATCCTACTTGCTATTTTACTTGTCATCTTATTGCTATATCTCATTTTTTTAATCGTTACTCAACTGCACAAGTTTATATGTAGGTATCTTGTCTTTGCCTCGTCACTGCCTCGTTAGAGTTAGGGTCGACACTTAAGGAGTACATTGAGTCGGTTTTACTCATACTATACTTCTGCACTTATTGTGCAGATTCTGGTGTTGGTCCTAGTGGCACCCAGAGGACGGATTAGCTTATTGGTTGAAGAGACCCGGGGTAGTGTTGCACTCTCATTCTTAGGCCTTGGAGTCACCTATCTTATAGTCATGTTACTATTTATTTGCTTTGAATAATGTATTGTTATTCCAAACTTTGTATTTAGTTATTACGTAGATGCTTATGTGCTAAGTGACTCTAGTTTCTGGAAGGTCTTAGATGGTGGTTGGTTTTGGACATGATATGCTTTTATGAGTTTTTATATTTTATTTATGATATCATATTATTTTACATTCTGTGTTGCCTTTACTTTTTGTTATTTGTTGGCTTGACTAGCAAGTGATGTTAGGCACAATTACAACCCCTTTTGTCACGACCCAATTCCATTTTAGGTCGTGATGGCGCCTAACACCATTGTTAGGCAAGCCAACACTGATCAAACTAATGGCTTCCCATTAAAATAAAATACTAAGTGGATACCATTTCCTCATTTTTTAAAGAGATTTAGAAATTTGTGAATGTTACATAATTAAACGGAAGCAAAGGAGTAAAAATTGTAATCATGTAAACAAATCCATAATCATAAGTATACTAGTGTGTGTTCCAAGACCTGGTGTCACAAGTATGTGGGCAATCTAGTAGAATATACAAAAGGACACTAGCCTACTGTCTGAAATGATATAGACAGAAAAACAAAAATATAATGGAGACTCCAGCTACTGCAGAACGACTCGGAAGGCAGTTTACCATGAAGTCTCGAGATGGGGATCAAATTTGCGCACCAGACTAGTAACCAGATGCACCTGCCTCAGATCCTGTACAATTAAGTACAGAAGGGTAGCGTGCGTATATAAATAATATGTACCCACTGAGTATCTAGTCTAACCTCGAAGCAGTAGTGACGAGGGGTTGACTCCGACACTTACTAGGGCCAATAACATGATAATATGAAATTCTAATAAAGTATGATATACAACAATAAGACTCAGAACAAGAAATAACTGAACCAGTCTTCAAAAATATTTAAGAGCTTGAATCACTTCCTTCCTTTAAAACATATGATCATACAAACAATGAATTTATACCGATTATGAAAGGAACTTCCAGTTCCATTATCACACACGAATACCACAGAGGACGTTCGGCCCAATCCAACATAAATGTAAAATGTACACTGCCGAGGGTCGAACGACGCGAACCATAGATGCATCTATTACCCCGCTCGCAAATCATACATGCGACGCGGTCAAATATAAATTTATTAATAAATCATATCCCTTCCTTGATTCTTTTCAAAATAAAGACAATTCGACTTGAAGCTTTTAAATCCTTAAAAATCCTCAACTCAGTTCCATTTGACAGAGTTAACAAATATAATCAAATAATGGTGTCCACAAGCATGGTGTAAACCTAAAACTACTCGGACATAAATAAGAATAGTAGCTACATACGGACTCTCGTCACTTCATGCGTATGTAGCCCCCACAAATAACAACACATATTAATTAAGGTCACCTAAGGGGTAAGTTCCCTCTTACAAGGTTAGAAAAGAGACTTACCTCGTCTCAAAGATTACTTCCTAATTCAAGAATGTGCTCAAACCTCCAAATTTGATGCCAAATGACTCGGAACTAGCCAAACATTATATAAATCGATCAATCTATTGCTCAAAACTTCATATCTGCACTATTAAAGTGATTACCCAACAAAAATTGCAAGATTCCTAAAATTCACCCCGGGCCCACACGCCCGAATTTCGGAAAGTTTTGAAGAAAGTTGTTACCCATAACCTTAGGAACATAATATATAATTTTCACTAAGTTTCATAATCATTTTTATGGTAAAATCTCATTTTTATTAAATCCTAGATTTTTCATCTCAATCCATGATTTCTACCAATTTTCATGTGGAAAGCTACCCATAATATATGTACTAAACTCATATTTAGAAGAAATTACTTACCTCACAAAGATAGGTCGAAATCCCCTCCTTAGAAGCTCTCAAATCGCCCAAGAGTGGAAGCAAATGTGATAAAAATGGTCCTAACCCATAATAACTGAGGCTCACTGCCTCCAGCGGTTTCCGCACCTGCGGTCATAGGGCCGCACCTGCGCCCTCACTTCTGCGGACAAGGGTCCGCTTCTGCAAAATTCATTGGGCTGGTTGGGACAGCTTATGCGGATGGGTAGCCACTTCTGCGGTCCCGCTTCTGCGGAGGATGGGCCGCATCTGCGGAACCTAGGATGCCCTCCTTTGGCCGCTTCTGTGAGGCTTGTCCTACACTTACGAGCTCGCACCTACGGCTGACCAAGTGCAGGTGCGGTTTTGACTGATCTGGTGTATCAGCTGCTGCTGCAAATTTGCATCTTGGTCCGAGCTTTGTCCGATTGACATTCGGGGCCCCCAGGGCCTTGCCCGAACATACCAACAAGTTTGGAATCATAAAAATGGACTTGCTCGAACTCTCAGAATGCTCCAAACAACATTAAAACTAAGAATCACACCCCAAAACTAATTGAATCTAACTTAAGAACTCTAAGTTCTTCAATTTACTTCCAATGCATCGAAACGTACTTAAACTACTCGGAATGACACCAATTTTGTACGTGCAAGTCTTAAATGACACTACGGAACTATTCCTAGTCTTGGAATTCCGTTTGGACCTCGATATCACCAAAACCAGCTTCAAACTAATTTTAAAGAACTTTTAAAACCTTCAAGAATCAACTTTCACTATTAGGCGCCGAAATGCTCCTGGGTTATCCAAAACCCGATCCGAACATACGCCCAAGTCCGAAGTCATCATATGAATCTATTGGAACCATCACATCTCGATTCCGAGGTTGTTTACTTAAAATATTGACCGAAGTCAAACTTGGCCTTTTAAGCCAACCTTAAGGAACCAAGTGTTTCGATTTCAACCCGAACCTTTTCAAATCCCAAACTAACCATTCCCGCAAGTCATAAAATAGTAAAAGCATGTACGGGAAGTCTTATTTAGGGGAACAGGGTTCTAGAAAGCAAAACAACCGATTGGGTCGTTACACTCTCCACCTCTTAAACAAATATTCGTCCTCGAACGGGTTTAGAATCATACCTGAAGTGTTGAATAAGTGTGGATATCTGCTCCGCATGTCCTCCTCGGACTCCCAGGTTGCCTCCTCGACTTGGTGGCCCCTCCACTGGAACTTTGCCATGGAAATCCTCTTGAATCTCAACTGGCGATCCTGTTTAGAAACAATGGCAATTGGCTCCTCCTCATAACCCAAGCTCTCATCTAGCTGAATAGTGCTGAAGTCTAACACATGTGATAAGTCGGTGTGATACCTCCAGAGCATAGACACGTGAAAAACCGGATGAGCCTCTGATAGGTTGGGAGGTAAAGCAAGCTCATAAGCAACCTCCCCAACACGCCTCAACACCTCAAATGGGCCTATAAACCTTGGGCTCAACTTGCCCTTCTTCTTGAATCTCATAATTCCCTTCATCGGCAAGACTTTCAAGAGAACCTTCTCGCCTACCATAAATAATACATCATATGCCTTTTGATCCATGTAACTCTTCTGTCTGGACTGTGCTGTGCGAAGTCGCTCCTGAATCAACTTTACCTTTTCCAAGGCATCCTTCACCAAATCAGTACCATATAACTTAGCCTCGCCGGACTCAAACCACCCGATAGGAGAACGACAACGCCGACCATATAAAGCCTCAAATTGAGCCATCTCGATGCTGGACTGATAATTGTTGTTGTAAGAAAACTCGGTCAAAGGCAATAAATGATCCCATTGTCCCCCAAAGTCAATCACACCTGCTCTAAGCATTTCTTCCAAGATCTGGACTGTCCACTCTGACTGCCCGTCAGTCTGTAGATGAATCACAGTGTTGAGCTCTACACGGGTCCCCAACTCACTCTGTACGGCTCTCCAGAAATGCGAAGTGAACTAAGGGCCTATGTCTGATATGATGGAAACAGGCACACCGTGCAACCGAACTATCTCTCGAATATAAATCTAGGCCAACCTCTCTAAAGTATAAGTAGTTGCAACTGGAATGAGAAGTGTGCTGACTTGGTCAACCTGTCAACAATGACCCAAACTGCATCGAACTTCCACAAGGTCCGCGGCAACCCAACTACGAAGTCCATAGTAATGCATTCCGATTTTCACTCTGGTATAGTCATATGCGGGAGTAAGGCACCTGGCCTCTGGTGCTCATACTTAAACTGCTGGCAATTTAGGCACCTAGCTACATACTCAACTATGGTTTTCTTCATCCGCCGCCAATAATAATGCTGTCTCAGGTCCCGATACATCTTCGTAGCACCTGGATGAATGAAATATCGAGAACTGTGTGCCTCCTCTAGGATCCTCTCCCTCAAGCCATCAACATTAGGAACACATAGACGAACCTAGAGTCATAGGACACCATCCTCACCAATAGAAACCTCCTTGGCAGCACCCTGTAGTACCGTCTCCCTGAGAACTGCCAAGTGCAGATCATCAAACTGTTGAGCCTTGATCTTCTCCAATAGTGAAGACTGGGCAACAACATATGCAATAACTCAGCTGGGCTCTGAAATATCCAACCTCACAAGTCTGTTGGCCAAGTATTGAATGCCCAAAGCTAGTGGCCTCTCCTCTGCTGAAATGAATGCCAAGCTACCCATGCTCTCTGCCTTCCTGCTCAAGGCATCCGCGACTACATTCGCCTTGCCCGGATGATAAAGAATAGTGATGTCATAGTCCTTCAGTAGCTCAAGCCATCTGCGCTGCCTCAAATTGAGATCCCTTTGCTTGAAAAAGTGTTGCAAACTGTGGTGATCAATGTAAACCTCACAAGGAACCCCATATAGATTATTCCTCCAGATCTTAAGAGTATGAACAATCGCGGCCAACTCCAAATCATGCACAGGATAATTCTTCTCATAGGGCTTCAGCTAACGTGAAGCATATGAATTAGCTCGCCCCTCTTGCATCAATAGACAATCCAAGCCAATGCGTGAAGCATCGTAATACACCGTATAGATCCCCGAACTGGAAGGCTACACTAGAACTGGTACTATAGTCAAATCTGATGACCCTGCTATACTGCCTTGCCCCGAAGTGTGGGACAGGTTCTCCTTATGTGACCCGGATCCCTACACTCGTAACAACCTCTCGATACCATAGAATGCTTTCCTGAAGTCTGATCCTGGTAGCCTAAATAGCCACTAGAAGAACCCTGGATGGCTGGTGGGCTGTATGAACTCTCCGGCATGGCACTGAAATAGGCACTGGAAGAACCCTGATGAGCTGGTGGCCGATAAGAACTCTCTGGCATAACACTAAAATAGGGTCACGCTGGAGCACCCCGAGGAGGTGGTGGTGCTGGATATGTGGGCCTGCTAGGCTGACCCCTCCCAAACTGACCTTTGTCCCTAGCCGGGGCACCTCTAAACTGTTACACCCTGTGCATCCCAAGGTGACGTAATGGATATAAGACATGTTAATAATGATATAAATGATTTTAAAGTCATAATATGGCTATATATGATGTTTGGATAGAAAATATGAAATTTAGGAAAAATCAGATTAAAGTTGCGGAAACACCGACTAAGGATTTGCCATGTAATAGAGCTTTTTGAGAAATATATTTTGTGTGCTATATGAGGTATTTTTGGGAAATATTATATACCACATTGAAGGTCTTGGAATATAGTTTATAATGCACTTAACTGTTCATTCATACGACACCTGGATAAAAGGATATAAGCGTCGGAAGATGGGCGAATCAGATGGTGCCAAGCTAGCACCTTTTGACTTTTCAAAAGTTGTTATATTGCTTTAACTCGTCTCTCTCTCTCTCTTCATTTTTACACATAATCTGACCAGAGAACTCCATATAAAATGGTCCTTGAGTTCTCTAATAGTGCTTCAAATAATACTAACATCCCGAGTACGAAATCGAGAAGCGATAACATCAGAACGATCCCTGCGACGTAAGTATCGCTATATCGTCTCTCTTTTTCTTTGTAGTTTGAGTTTTAAAATGTATTTAATAGTTAATAAAAATTCCCAATTTCTGTATTTAAGCTTTAAAATATCAAGAAAAGTTGATAAATTCATTTTCTAATAGCTAGACCTCACGGGACGGTGATCGGAAAATGTGAGTACTAGTTATTTGACTTGTAGTGGACTGTTTTGTGGGCTGTTTCGTGTTGCTCTTGGGCTGTCTATTGTGCTTCTGATTTATGGAGTTTTGAAGGATAAAATGGGGTGGATAAATGCCACATGTGGTAGGGTAGTAGGCTGGTCGTTTGTTGTTACATGCTTTAGGTTGTTTGCCACTACTTTGGCTGTCGTTTTATGTATGAAGTGATTAGGGTATGTGGGCTATTTTGTGGTATATTGTGATGGAGATAAGGTTGGAAAATGGTGCTTACATGTTGTTATTTTTGTGTTGTTGTTGTTGTTGATACATGGTATTGGAGGAGGGCCTAGTTACAGGGGAGATGCTGCCCAAATTTACGTAAATGAGCAACTGGTTTAAGTTGTGGATTTAGCCTTTACTCAACACTGATTTTGAATCTCCTTATGATGTGGTAGATTGAATTGAGTTGTTTGAAGAATTTCTTGGAAGGTATTAAGGACTCAACGGAGTTAAGGGATGTTAAGGCTATCCCTTCTTTCTTTTTGGCATGATCCAAATGATACAAACGAAATGAGAACAATACGCAACTTTCATAAATGACTCTATTCATAGAAATACTAGGGGTGTCTATATTCTTGATTCCCTATATGAATTATTATTATATCCTCCATTCATGGGTCTCAGAAAAATACGTATTTGATAAAGTTTGTCCGGAAGACATATTGATTTTATGATATTCGAGAAATCTTATTAATGTATTTCTTATGCATATCATGCATTTATACATGTACATTGACCCATGACCAGAAGGTGTTATATACGCGTATATTATATGTATATGGGAGATGGGAAAAGATTAAGGTGTTATATACGCACCACCACCTGATCAGCTGGTATACATTGATGATTTAACCCACAGTGGCCGAGATGATATGATGGGATGCCCTCAGAGGCTTGATGATATTATGTTCACATATACCTATGCATGGTATGACATTTATATGTACATGCATGAAATTATAAATTTTCATGATTCACAGAGCTATTTAGAATTTCAGGTTGAGTTCTTTACTCTATGTTTCTTTCATGTCTTTTATATACTATTGTCATGCCTTACATACTCGGTGCTTTATTTGTACTAACGTCCCTTTTTCCTGGGGACGCTGCGTTTCATGCCTGCAGGTCCCGATAGACAGGTTGAGAGTTCTCCTAGTAGGCTATCAACTCAACAGAAGGTGTTTGTGCACTCCACTTGCTCCAAAGTTGTCTATTTGGTCAGTATGATTTGAATATGTATTGTTTGGTATGGCAGGGCTCTGTATCGACCTTTATGATATTTATGTACTCTTAGAGGCTTGTAGAATGATGTCATGTATACGGATACTGGTATGGCCTTATAGGACAGTACATCATATGTATAAGTCAGTATATCAAGTTGCGTCACCCTATATTGAGTATCTCCTCATGTTTTATTCTACTTATCTCATGACAACCTCTCCGGCTCAATTACCTATGATAGTATGATACGAAAGATATGTTACGTTGGTACTCGGCTAAGGTACCGGGTGCCCATCACGACCCATCGGTTTGGGTCATTACAAAAGTGGTATCAGAGCAGTTCTCTCCTAGGGAGTTACAAGCCGTGTCTAGTAGATTCTTGTTTATGGGTGTGTTTTGCACCACACTTATAAGCCGGAGGATACAGGGCATTTAGGATTGTCACTCTTTCTTCTTACTCTAGATCGTGTGGTAGAGCTCAGTTGTAAGAAATTCAAATTCCTAAATTCTATTTTATTCGTTATACAGCGACATATACATCCTGTAAGCCAGTTGGTAAGAGATTGAATGTGGTTGTGGAAGAGTTGAGTTAGAGGAACTAGATTTTGCGTCATGCTTATGATGAGTAAATGTAAGGCCTTCGGTAGATATGTGTGTACTACGACATGTGAGCCTCTTGATAAGGAACCCTAAGGCATGAATATCGATCTAACCCTATGGTAAAAAATAATAAAAGCAACGAGAGAATCAAAAAGTAGATACAAGTTTCAACAAGTAAAAGAAGCTAGGTGAAGAAGGATACGAGGTACCCAGTTAGTGAAGATTATCTGTATTTACAATTCAGGCAGGGAAATATAAGCCTTCTAAGTTACTTTCAAAAATAACAAAGATATATTCACTTGACAACACCCATTTCAGTTATGCCCTGTGGGAGCTAACAAATATAATTTAAGAGAAGGATGAGATATCTGCATCCAGCTGGGGTTAGAGTAACCCACAATTGCAGATGGATTGTTATCATTAGCTCACATTTCCGAGGAATATTGCAAACGTGGTAATGTTTCTCCTTGTGAGACACCCAGATGGTTCACTCTAGAATAGTACAATCAGATATGAATACTAGAATGTTCAGAAATGTCAGAAGATTGGCATTGGAATCCTAGAAGGGATAAATATTTACCTTTGTATGGCTCTCGTCCCTAGTAAAGAGAGAGTGTTAGGCGACCTGAAGAGCCGGTGAGTTGAATCAAGGGGTGCTAAAAGTGAAAGAATGTTTTGAAGAAGTTTTCATATTAAAGTGATAGACAAATATATTATCCGGAGAATAAGAAGAGAGTAAATGAAGCATTATGAGTAAGATGTGATAAATGGATTATAACGGTAAATCAAAATATGACAGGAGTACAGATTCTATAGTCAAGTGAAGGAAAAGACAAGAAGTTACAGTCCTTGAGACATCAAAAGATTATAAGCCATAAACTCATGTACCCATTTCGAGAAATGCGTTGGTGACTCAAACGTGATTACCAGAAAGAAAGGTTAGACCCCTGGAGTAATAGAAATTAGTATGCGCTAGTGAATAAGATAATCTGAACATGAATTCGGGACCGAAGGATTTGATAATAGTTGACATTGTGAGAAGTTTAGAGATCGTGTTCCGGGCGATAATTGAATGGAAAACAGAAAAATAAATTTTAAAGGTCATTTAGGAAGAAGTTTCCTAAAACAAGTACTGTGAGCAGAGTTAAGCTTAAGGGACTAAGTGTGCGAGTTACACTAGGTGTCACCTTTGTATGTAAGGAATGAAATTATCCCTGGTACAGAAGGGTTACCGCAAGGCAAGTAAGAGTCCATGAAGATGTGAAAAGACGCCAAATATGAAGAGGTGAAACATTTATAGGTAAATCTTCATAGCAATAAATGTTAGTACTCTCCTAAAGAGGAAAGATGGTGTGATATGGTATTAAGTCGGAGTTATGTGGTAAAGGTAACTATGGAATAGTAATGGAAGAATGTGGTAGAAAGGCAAAAGGAATGAAATTGCATTTATTCAGCTCCTACGGATATGATACGACTCCAGAACATTATGTAAGCATGATGACGGGGAGAGGCAGAAAGGGTTCCATTACTAGATGTTATTGATAAATAAGTGCAAATGAACACTGGATACATAATGAGCCAGTGTGCGGGATAAGTTAAGACAAAGGGTATAACCCACAGGAGATTACACAGAATATAGATATGATAATGGACTAACGTGTAGTTAGTAGTTGATTCAGGAAGAGCCTAGCTATGGATAAACAAAAAGGGTACCGACAAATCAGCAGGTTGTGCAAGATAAGAATAGCGAAACCCAACATAAGGAATTCAATCTCGCAAATATGATGGCATTATAATCCTTGATAAATATTCAAATAAGAGTTGGGGTTGTTAAAGGTAACATATAAGTGCTACGAAATACAGCAGTGCCACTGAGAAGATAGTCAAAACTTTCAGTTCAGAATCAATCTTACGAGCACAAGGTCACTGAGGTAAGTAACTAAGGATAATTATAGGCGAGTAAGAACGTCAAAAATGCTTTCGGGTATATGATGTAATAAGCTCGCAGCTTTATAGGAGTCAAAGGGTCTCTCTTAAGTACTACAAAGAAAGACTAGCTAAGGGAATAAGGAAGAAGGCTTCAACTTAAGCATAGTTACATAAGGAAGAAATGGTCTTGTAACAACAGTCTCACAACAACATTGTATGCACTTCATAAGAAAGTGGCACAGATTGTGACTAATGAACGAGAAAAAAAAAATCAAAATATGATATTTGAGATCATATGAGTTACAGGAAATTCCAGTATTTATGGGCAATGAGATAAGCCATGTATTAATGCAACAAGTGGAAGAACGACCATGAAAAGTAATCGGTTATGTTTAAAGACAACTAAGAAAGCACGAGAAGAATGATCCGACCCACAATTTAGAGTTAGCCGCGGTGATTCATGCACTAAAGATGTGGAGGCACTATTT